>JAOTQE010124924.1:0-12432 GCA_025631205.1 Nesometra sesokonis
GGGATGTCACCACGCTGGACGGTGTTGGACGGCCCCGTCCGGCACTCGACTTTTCCGTCCGGCATTTCTAGGCTAGCAACCACCACTATTTTTCCTAAGCATTTCTAGGCTATAGGGACCACCACTATTATTCCTACCCTTAACAGTTGTCAATTTCAATAAAATATGTGACTGATACGTCGAAAAACAATAGAAATCTAAAAGATTACAGCTTTTGTTCTATGGTCACATTTTGTAATATAATGAAATAACTGCCCTTCTTTATTGTTCATCGCACGCTTGAACAGCATGAGTCATTGTGTCGTATGGGTTGGTCTCGGTTCACGAAAAAGGGGGCGCCGTCCTGTACTCAAAAAACCTGGTGACATCCCTGCACCCCTGAGCATGAGGATAGAATTCTCAGACTTGATTGGGATTCTGAATTGCAACCATTGTGCCAAATATACTCCACTACATTGCATATTATTATAATTCAATAATTGCCGCTATAACTCAGTTGGATAAAGACCATATGATGCAATATTCAAATTTTAAGAAAAAAACACCCCTTCCAAAACCCTCCCCCACTCGGTCACTTCGCTCTCTCGCTGGCATGCATGTGTACGCTGAGATGCCGAGCCATGAAAATCTCACTTGTAAATTTGTTTTAGCTTGCCATTTCTAAACTAATCTTGCTTGAATAATTGGAAGGCAGTATTGTGTGATTTTTATTTTCAACTATAAATAATGAAATTTTCCCTTCAGTCCTATCCTAAAATTGTAAACATGTGGGGAAAAATGAGAGGTTTAGAGTGCATATCATGACATATTGCTCATCCGGTAAGTGACAAGAAAAACTACTGGATGAATAAAAATAATATTCTGCTTGTATGATTGTTCTTTTATTCTTTCCCATCTCCTAATCTTCTTACTTAGTTAAATATCTTACGCATAAACTATTGCTATAGACAATTATGAAGTTTATGATAATATAATTGACACTGTGTTGTTACCATGGTTATTGATTGGCAATTTAGGTATTGATTTTATTTTAATCATTTACAGTGTGTAGATTTTGATTGAATTCTTTCTATTCCAGCTGAGGATTTTGCAAATTTATTCACTTGGATAAAATATTTATCAGGATTATAACTTTATATTTAGAATAAAAGGAAGATTCTCTCTAAACCAATTTTAATTTGTCAAAATATTTAATAACAATGACAAAGTTAACAGGTTTTTACTTTATTCTTATTATACGTTAGATTTAAATATGTTCTTTTTCTTAGCCAACACTAAAATTGTAGAATTTACACAGGATGACAGGAATATATTTTGTATACATCCCTGAATAAGTTGTTCTTTTTCTATGATAATCACACCCTAATGATCTTGTGTTAACGAAAAGACTGTTAAAGCAATTACAATGATTTATTGAAAAAGAATTGTATTAAATAAAACGCAGTGTGTAGATTTTGGTGGAATTATTTTTATTCCAGCTGAGGATTTTGTAAATTTATTCACTTGGATAAAATATTTATCGTGATTGCATCTTTAAATATTTAAAATAAACGAAGATCCTTTTTAAATAGTTTTTGGGTTAAAATATTCAGCAACAATTACAAAGATTACAGGCTCTTTTCTATTAAAACTTTATTGTTATTATACTTTACGGTGATGGATTTAAATATGTTCTTTTCTTATCCAGTACTAATATTGTAGGTTTTACAAATGAAAAAACAGAGATGTATTTTTTCGTACATCCCTGGATAAAGTTTCTTGTTTTGCTGTGAAAATAAAATTCTAATGATCTTGTGTTGATGAAAAGACTATTAAGGCAACCATGAAGGATTGAAAAAAAAAATGTTTTAAGTAAAACAAAACATTTAATCAAGCACTTTGTTTGAAAATTATATTTATTCAGAATCATATGTTTAAATTAGAAAATATCTAATTATTTAGTCAAAAGTGGTTGTGATCACTTACAAGAGGTGGTTGTTTAAAAGAGATATTAAATGAACTGATTAAATTTTAATAACAAACAGAACTTCTGGTAGTGTTCACTCAAATCTGTGTTTCCATAAGGTGGGGGTGGATGCAGGGAGACGGGCAAAAAAAAATCACTCACCGTTATTTTCAATGGAGCCATTTCCACGAGGCCGATACAGGTGTGCAGGCGTGGAGGCTGTAGGTGCAGAAGCAATTATTTAAATTGCTAATGTAGCAATTTTGCCCCCTGCCGCAAGTGCCCGCATGGTATTTCATGATAATCTTCGGGAATTTTCCCGTTGTCACACGAGATTGTAGTAACTGAAACAAAGTAGGCTACACTGAAGAATAGGCTAATTGCATGTGCCCACATGTTGAATTGCACAGACTTGTATAGACGATTGTGTACTATTTATGCAATGAGGTCAGTAGCAGTCATAATCACTATGATCCCCAAACGGCGGTTATCAGGATTTTCTCAACAAGTAAATGAATATGATGATGGTGATGATGTTTAGAGGACAACCACTTTGACAATATGGAGTTAAAATCATGCTTAACACTTGTGCCTGTCTCCGGACCCGCGTCCGCCTCATATAAATAAAGCTTATGAGAGCTGTTTGCTTAAGCCTCTCTCACACAGAGCTACGACTTTGTATAAGGACCTTGGTGATCGAACAAAAAAATTGTGACTGGTTATAAGGAAGTGGACGTCATGTTATAGTAGTAGATGTTCAACACATCTTTCAGGTTGTCAAGGACTAAATTTATTTATAATATAGTTTTGTTACAGTCATATTGCAGTCGATTGTGTTAAACTCGTCTTGTGTCAGCGTGGTCCTGGGAGCTATACGGTGGTGTAAAAGATTTTAATATGACTTCCTGATGTCATACAGATCTTTCACTGAGTGTAACCAAGTGTGTTCACAATCTATGATAGTCCTGATACAGGTGTGAATGTGGTGGTTGGTGGTTAGATTGCTTAAAAGCATTCCCGACCACATGCCGAGTCCAAAACACACCATGTTCACCATAGTCCTCTGAGGGCGTAGCTTTGTGTGAGGGGGGCTTGGAGGCACATTAGTTGGTTATGAGATGTTCAACTGAGATGTATCTGTAGTATGCTCTTGTGCATCAAAATAAATACTGTGTAGTTTGTAGAGCACAACTGAGTTAATGTGAATAGCAGTTAATTACAAAACACACTTATACTGAAGTCAAACAATCTTGGCAATAGACTTCATTATCCAATCCCGTAAACGACCAAGACTCATTAACGTCTTTCATAATCTAAATATATTATCAAGATAAATGCAACAATTCCTGTGGGAATTAAATAGGGGTTGAGTTAAAACCTTCCAGAACAATTTCACATGTTAATTATAGAAGATATTCTGATATTAACACCATGTCTGAAATTGAAGCTCAATTTGATCTCTATTTTTAAGGTCAACATCATTGTATATTTCATTGTCACATTTTGATCATGTGACTAAATGTAAATTAACATATTATATGTTATCTTTAGGATGAAGACATACATTAACATAGTGTTCGTTCTAACAATATTTTAAATAATATTAGAATGATTTATAACTTTATTTTTTACGTTTTACAAGACTACCGTACAAATAATTTTATTTTACTCTCAGTATTGAAAAATCCAATACACCTTATTTACTGTATTGTTAATCAATGAGCTGTGATACAGTATTCTAACTTCTGATTTAAATTTTTTTGAAATAGCGTAAAGGTTGTCACATTTTAAAAACTGAATAGGAAAAAAAATTTGCTACAGCATGAACCCTCTATACTGAGCACAACACATTGGTATTGTGTGGTATAGGATGGCCACATTGCCTTTTAATCTACTTGGTTATATATATTTTACTAATATAAACTAAGAGCTGTCCTTGAAAGGAATTGAACCCAGTTCATTGACATGACGTAGCCATCCAATCGACTTAGCCACCATGATTCTTAACTTCCTTCAGTTTCTGTCCACGCTTCCCTTTATTCTCCATGGTTATTATCCAGGTATGCACAGTTTGTGAACTAAGAGCTCTCGTTGAAGGAATTGAACCCAGTTCATTGACAAGATAGGTAGCCATCCAAACCACTTCTCCACCATGATTTTCAACTCAACTTCAGTTTCTGTCCACACTGCCTTGTAACTTCCCTGGTTATTTGAACGGGTATCCATTTAAGTTTGTGAAACAAGAACTGTACTTGAAAAGATTTGAACCCAATTCATTGGCATGGATAGGCAAGCATCCCAACCACTCAGCCACTATGATTCTTAACTCAACTTTTTTTTCTGTCCACACTGCCCTTTTAACTTCTCTGGTTATTCGACCAGGTATCCATCTGGTACGTGAATTCAGAACTGTCCTTAAAATGAATTGAACCTGGTCAAAAGCCATGGTAATATGCAAGCCACTTAGCCACCATTTTATTTTGTTTTTTGATATATTTGGTGTTATAGAACACCAAGGATAACCCACAATAGTCTGAAGTTGACTAATTTCCAGTGGGGTCTTTCTGGTGGTAATTGAGAAGTACACCAGCAGACAACCCCCTATTCCTAAGAGTGTACCGAGTTCTTACCGTGCACATAAGCCATGCTGTACACGGAACCAATGGTTTAACGTCTCATCTGGTAACTTGTATTTCGACACTCCAGCCAAAACACAAGGAGAGTTAATTGAAGTTATATCATTGAATAGAAAATGTACACCAAATGTCGCAAAACGATTCCATTCTTCAGAACTTGCAGTATAAATTGCATAGGATTATGGGGAAGGGATCAATTCTTGCACAGTGCCTAACTTGAAAATAAAATTGAACTCAAATTAAGATAGTAATTACTAGAGCAACATCTTCCTCCCAAGACACACGGTGTTAGTAACTCATTCATCCTGTATAACTCCCACGATATACAATTTAAAATGTCATATATATTATTATGCAATACAAGGTGAATGAGGTGAAAGTAGCACATCTTAAAATGAGAAATGAAATATTTGAAATCAATGTGTCTTTAATTTAATTCTTCTGTCTTTTTTTACAGTATGAATTAGACTTGCCAATTGAAGTGAAAGCAGGGACTGTAGGTAAGAATGTAATTTGTAACTAGAATTGAACTCATCATTTTGACGAGTTACATAGCTGATCCACAGGTTACGCAAAATGATTCAGTGCAATCAAAATTAGCTAAATGACACATTCATTCAAGTACCTCATTATATATAACTATAATCCATATTTGCTCTACAGTATGCTATAACACACTGGAGTTGGCATAAAATTAGAGCATGGATAAGCATTATATTGACTTTCTACAATTTAATCCACATTTACACTATGATGACATCATAAAAATTAAAATTGAATATCGTAGAGAATTATATCATCTACAACATATTGAAATTTCAAAGAAAACTACTACCAATTATTGAGTTAAGCTTACATTGATATGAATATTACATAATAGTTAAACAAATTATTTTTTAAGTTCAAATGATGAAATGATGATGTCACAATGTACGGTCAACCTCAGTGAGTCATGATATACTGTATCTACAGGTCATATGCTTTTAGAATATGAAATAAAATTTGAGAGTTACCTGAACTGCTGAAGAGCTATAAAAGGTTAAATATATTAGCGGATAAGCTAATAAATGTTGTTTGCGGTACACCACACATGTAGTTCTGAAGGACTTGTACGGCTTCTCAACATTTCAATCAATATACTTATATCATTCTCAGTAGTGAGAGTGGCTCTCTTGTCTTATTGATTTTTCACCAGGAAAACCTTACACTATGATGACATCATAAAATTGAAAATGTAGGTCATAGATCTTGTAAAGAATTATGTCATCTACAACATATTGAAATTTCAAAGAAAATTGACTGCCAATTATCGAGTTAAGCTTACATTAATATGGAAAATGTTACCTAATAGTTAAACAAGTTATGTTTTAAGTTCAAATGATGAAATGATGATGTCACAATGTACAGCCTCTCAATACTTCAATGAATATACTTCTATCATTCTCAGTAGTGAGAGTGGCTCTCTTGTCTTTATTGATTTTCACCAGGGAAACCTTACACTATGATGATATCATAAAAATTGAAAATGATGATGTCACAATGTACAGCTTCTCAACACTGCAGTCAATATACTTCTATCATTCTCAGTAGTGAGAGTGGCTCTCTTCTTGTCTTTATTGATTTTTCACCATGTAAACATTCCAACAAAAAAATTAAATTTGATAATGACATCATTTTTGTTTTATTTTTAATAATATATTTTATATTAAATATATTTTCTTGGTTAAATGTAGTAAACTTGTTGCTCTAACATCAAAACATAAGCATACTGTATCTCCAACTCTGCATTATTCCTACTGATTGCCTATTCATTTGCAAATCAACTGTAAAAATATTCTGTCCATTTATAATTATCATTGTGGTTTATGCATCATTATATCTCCAATTTAATTACATTGCACTCTGTTTCATGTATTTTCTCACTTAGGTTTACATTCACATTTCTTAATAAGATGGAATTCATCCAGTGTCTTTAACTGTCTTATGAGCCATTTTAATACGTGGTGATCATTCATTTTTTGTCTTTGCTCAAAAGTTCCTGAATTTACATTATTTCCTGTGACTCTGCATGGCTCTTCCTCTCTGGGTATCTTGAAGTCCCTGCTCAAATTTCATCTTTGTTCGTTTCTTTTTTTTCATTTCTTAAAGCCCTGTCACACCTTTAGAGGCAAGCTACACGGGCTAGTCATGTGTAAAGATTTTTCAGCTCCCAGATTACTTTCTGCAGGCAGGCAAGGATTTTGAAGAGTTTCGCGAGCGTCTTACCTTTTGGACGCACCCTACTTACTTGCTACTTGCGTGTATTCCATAGGTGGTGCATGAGAGCTTTAAAATTAATCCGTGTTAGTTATGTTTGACATACGTGCGCTGAGATGTACCTGCATTTCAACTACTCATTTCCTGCATGGAAGTAAGTTGCCTGTGAGATTTGCATGCACACCTCTGGGCGAGATAAGTGCTAGGCACTAACAGGTGTGGGTCATATGCGGAGACCTCTGGTTAGCAAAAAAATTTTCACATACAAGGCTTGCCCAGAAATGTGTGACAGAGCCTTTACTCTTTACCTTTTGCAAGGATACCAGGCTAGTAATGTAGAGATCTGGGCACAGAATATGCAGTATATTTGTATGTCACAGTTGGACAAATTGTATCTAAGAAATACCTAAAAATATATTTTCTCTGCAGGTAAAATTTCATTTGTAATACCGTGGACTTCACTGTTTTCTTCACCTGTGATCGTAAACATCGAAGATGTTCTTTTGTTGGTGAGTCCTGTAACAGCCAGGCCATACGATGAAAAGAAAGAAAAAAGACTGGAAAATGCTGCAAAGAGGAAGAGGTTAGAACAGTTGGAGAGATCGAAAAAGTTACCACAAAGTAAGAAATTTTATTTAATAAGAAAGAAATGTACAACTAAATTTTTATCTACAAGGATGTAGCTATGAAATATTCAAAGGTAGGCGTAAAATATTGAAGGGCTTATGAACAATATATTATATAATTAAATGTTATATTTACAGGAATGTAGCTAAAAACGCACAAGAGTGGGCGGCAAAAGTGAGTGGGTTGTAAGATGATTACAAACAGTATTTTGGTGTTTCACAAAAGCTTAGAGTGGGTGATTGTTTGAAACATAGAGTAAAGGGAGGCATTAAAATATGCTTTAAGGTGGTGGAAAATTCTGAGATTGGTTGGCCCTGCCAAGAATAATTCCCTCCCTGTATCTAGTATTTTATGTGTTTATTGTTTTTAGTTATGACAATGGAATGGAATTGTCTTCCAAATAATTATTTTGACCTAATGTCTGTAGATAGATTTATATAGTGTCTTTATTTAAGAACAGCCTGATGGCTCTATGGAGTATATTTTGCATATACAATGACTGTCTATACCACTGTGGTTCATGCAGCAAGCACTTGTACTATTTTGTCTGTCCACAATTTGGGGTGAAATATAGATGTACTGGGTTTTTTATAGAGCACATAAACAGTTTGTGTATAATAGGACTTTTCTAGTCCTTATCTGAGAGTTACATGGCCGAGCCTTAAAACAGTTGAGCCATGAACCATAGCATAAACAACAGCATGGGTTCGAGGCCTGCTCACACAATGGTTCTGGTTGTGGAACAGGTCTTCTCAGATAAGGACTATAAACCATAGTCCCAGTGTACACAAACAGCTAATGTGCACTGTGAAGAACCCAATACATCTTTTGATACCAGTAGGGTGTTACTCCAGTTTCCTGGTTCGTACACGACCCCTGTTGTGGACAGAAGGATATGCGCTAATGTAGTAGCTGCATTGGACATGACATGACCCATAGGGGAGAAGGAAGTTTATATGTGCAACATTCAATCTGCACCATTGATGATTAATTTAGAATTGGCACAATATAAATGTTTGAGCATTATTATTATTATTGAAAAGACTTACACCACCAGAAACAGTTATGAGCAAGTCTTGGAACTGTGCAGTTATATTTGCTAGGGTTCATGGTTCCCTTTTCCTTAACTGCTTAGCCATATGACTCGTATGATATGGTCAAGCCTTCATTCATTTTTCAACAGCATTTCCTTAATTTGTTGGATTTGAAACCCAAGATTATTACAAAATGTTTTGATTTCAATATGACTAAAAGTTCACAGTTTAAATATTAATATTCTTCAGTATATTATGTTTCATATGTCATGTTTATTTCTGCCATAAAGATTGATGCTTACTCATGGTATGGCCAAGCCTTCATTCATTTTTCAACAGCATTTCCTTAATTTGCGGGATTTGAAATCCAAGACCATTACAAAATGTTTCTATTTCATTGCGATTGAAAGTTCAGTTTATGTGGCAGAGCCAAGCCAAATGAGACATAAGTCAGAAAATGAAAATTGATTTTTTTTATGGATTGTGAAACTACACATTATTATCTATAACAGGCAAAAAAATCAGTTTCATACAATTTTTCCTTGCGAAGTTATGAACAATTGAAGTTTTAACATTTAAAATGTAAAATGAAAATTGTTTATCAGTATATCAGGTGGCCCAAAAAAAACTTCACTAAATTCAAACCTCTCTTACGAAGCTAGTTTATTGCATATGGGAATATGCAATAAACTAGCTTCTTGGAAATCTGCACACATACACAGTTGGGTATTGCCTATAAATTGGCAAACTTCAATAATAGTCTTTGGTCGAGCCGTCTCGTCACAGTGACAATTTTGAAAACGCATGTGGAAAATTAGCGTACCGGAATGAAAGAAGGTTTACTTCCTTTACTAATCACACCAAATGCTTGTTGTGAACTTCATCCTGATCATAAACTGTGCAAATCTCTTTTTCAATGAAGAAATGCAGTGCCTAACCTCATCCAGAGATTTTCCCCAGCCCCTGGCTATTTTTTTACTTCAGTTCATCTATAATTGTGGACTGGGTAAGACCTCTGCAGTCAGGGGGATATTTTGGCACTGTGCCGTAAGTGATACCTGCCATCTGGCGCCTCATTTTTTAAATTCACATTTAATTTTTTCACTTTGACAAAAGTACCAAATGCACAACATTGTCATGTTCAGCATTTAAAGACATTCTTTAAAAACAATATTCTTCAGTATAGTATGTTTCATTTATTATGTTTATTTCTGCCATAAAATTTGATCACTATGACATGAATCATCTGGTAATACATCTGGTAATATAAGTCTCCAAAAACTTACCACCATTTTGACTATCGATTTTGTTTGATTTTCTGAAAATTTTGGTTAAGTTACTGTACTTTGGGATTTTAACCCTTAAAAAATCAGAATTCTCATGGAAAACCATCACTGGGCATCTGGATTAATTTTGAAATTCCGGCACATTTTCAGGTTTTCTGATAGGCCTAACTTCTCAAGCATTTTTTAACACTTTATCTTTATTCAATGACAAAAATTTTTCTAAAAACAAATGTTCATTTTGAAATGAGCTTTCGATTAATAATATAGTACATAATTTCAGGATTTTTTTGGGAATTAATCATTTTTTTTAAAAATAAATTAACAAAAGCAATGCGAACTAGGCTTAGCAAAACGGTAGGTTACAAAAATAGCATTGGGAAATACAAATAATAAAAATATTAGTCCAAAACTTTAAAAATAAGAAAAATAAAACGAACAAATATAAATAGATATATAAATTCAAGATACTTACAAAAACCAGCGATGCACATAGGCCAAATCCTCTAATAAAATCCTAGAATACACAACGCTAAAACTGGGCCTAGCAGAAGCCCCGTCGACCTGCTCATCGCTGTAGCAGTAACGGCGTGTTTGTCGTTCCATCGGGCTAGCTAAGATTGTCGCGATAACTCATTTTCCAAATAAAATTTCGAGCGTATATTCAGCACTGTAATTATCCAATGCAGTAATTCCATAAAATTTTGAAAACTAAAATGATTTATAAATCATAATTCTGAAATTTTTCAAAAAAGAACGTTGACAGATTCCTCCATATTACAAACGAATAATTGACCCTTGACACGTTAGAAAAATTCAGACGTTTCTGGGAGGTATAGATGCATTGGAAATCGCGTTTGAAACGCAGTATTTTCTTGGGACATGCTGAGTCGACTCAGGTCGCCTGCGGTGGAGAATAGGAATGTGGATTTGTCTACAATAGTCGCCCGAGATTTTATAAGGGTTTAAAAAATCCAGTCCAGTATAGCTTGTAATTTGGTTTTAGGAGAGTTGACTGGATGGTGCAGTGGTTAAGCCTGTTTGCCTTTCGATTGTTAATCCCAAAAACGGCGATTTGAAATGGCGATTTCGATCGTTGATTCTGAAAAATTACGATTTTCACAAGGATTGACAGGAAAATGGTCAATTTCTTGATGTCAAAAAAAGGTGACGATTTGGATCGTCAAAGTTAAACCGAGTTCAACTTTGACAATTTGGATCAGTAAATTTGGGTGCTCACGAGGCAACATTGCCCACGGCAAGAATTAACATGTTTTGGGCCTAGAAAAAAATCAAGTATTAAATTTTCGGGAATTGTAACTTGCTTCAGAACATAAAATTATCTAATATATAAAAATTGTAGTTGAAAAGTTCTTTAAATTTGTTTTATTGCGATTTTAATTCGTGGCGAAGATATATGAATTTCGTTGCACACAGCGTAGTAAATAGCAAAAATATAGCGGACCAGCGTGATTAGAATTTTATCATTAATTGTTTAACTTTTTATAACGATTCAAAATCGGCGTTTTAAATTGGTGATTTTGGAATAACGATCAACAGGAAAACAGGCTTTAGGAATGTGTCCTGTAGTGTCATGCTCATTCGAGATTGTGCCTTTGTTTATGAAAATGCTTTACTCTCTTTTGCTGTAGGTGATCCCTGCAATATGATGGTAATAACTATGGGTTTATCAGACAAGTCCATTGAAAAGATCCTGTTTTAAAGGATTTTGTATCCTCCTGGAAGGATGCTTATAGTAGGGGCAGACTTAGAGGGGGACTTAGCTGGAGCATTCCCCCCCCCCCCTTTCATCATTAAAGTACATGTGCAACTACACTCTAAAGGTTTCTCAAAGAATAAAATATTGAAAAATGCTTGATAAGTATAACAAAACAGAGAAGTAAGACACAAAATAATTTTTGTTTTTTGCTTGTCAAATTGAAAACCAAGGACATGCCTACCCACGTCAAAAATCGTTCCCCATCCGCCATCATATAATCTTGGATGCATCCTTGTATAATAAATAGCTTACACTAAAATAAGTAACACTGTAGATGTATCGCTCGCTTAAAATATTTTACTTTCATTTGTAAAGCACTTTCATTAATCTTTTGATTTATTGCTTTTTAAGTCTTATTGTTTGCAGGATTGCCATTAAAATTTTTATTTTTTCTCCGTAAAATTGTTTTTTAGTTTGTCCATAAATTGTTTTTCTTAGTCATCAGATTTTGAAAAATATGTATATAATTAGGGATTTTAAAATATGAATCTTATGCTGATAATATGAGGCTAGATTGCAGAATTGTCATTAGTTTGGAATTTTTCCAGAATATTACTGTATTCGTTTGATGCAATAAAGCAAATATTTACAGGTACTCCTTGAGTTGTTAGATCTCATACTCTACTTGTCAAACATTCTTTTTAATTATATCCATAACTTTGTTTACTGACTGCAATCAAGACAAACCTTTATCAGTGCAGGCCCCTTTGTGAAGTTGCTTACAATTATCCACCTCAATGAAATAACATAAGAGTTTGGATTTTTGTACCATTTGTTTATTTTGTACACGAAGTTACGTTCCCGAACTATCCTGTTAAGGATTGAGCGGTACTGGGTCTGGACAATTACGTTCATGCACTCGACAAGACGT
>JAOTQE010124935.1:0-12431 GCA_025631205.1 Nesometra sesokonis
TGCCCACAACAGGAATAAATGGCACAAAATTGTGAAACGTGCGATGTCCAACGACGATAAAGCGTGATGATGATGAAGTAAATTGGCCCAATATTTTGTTAAATATTCAAGTGAACAGACAGAGCCCATTGCAATAACTTCTGTTGGGTAAAGGGTATAAAATAGGTTGTGTTTATAGAAATATATAGCCATTAAACCACTGAATTATAATCAAAACCTCGTGAACAGAATACTGAAAGCTAAAGCTAATAAAGAAAACAAATAAATATTTTACAAACCTTTAACAATAACTTTACAGATGTACCATGAAATGTCTGTGCAAATCATATCATAATATTTGCCATCAGATTTCAACTGTCCGCAGTTTTGGATGTCGATGACATCACTTGGCTGACCTGGTCCCCAGTTGCTGGTAGTAAAGTTACTAGGATCAGTACAGTCAATCCATTGCCATCTCCCCTCAACAGCAATGTCGTAATAACCTAATTGTAATGATAATCAACAAACATTTATATTACACCAATTCAAACTTAATCAAAGGTGCAGAGTACAGAACAGATGTTGCCAATTCAATGTCTTGCTTCTTGCCTAAGGGTCACGTCATGTCCTTTGCAGTTACTAAAATAGTCCATCTGTCCATGACCGGGGTTGGGTATGAACCAGTACACTGGAGTAGCCCCCAACTCGTCTTTAACGAGTAACACATGAGCAATATGTATACACTGGGGCTATGGTAGTTTTTGGTATGGTTCACGGTTCCCTGCTTTAACTCGCACAAATTAGGAATTTTTTATAAAGTATATGTATTAACCTATTTGTAGCAGAGCTAAGAAAAGGGGGATACGTCAAAAAATTGAAAATTAAGTTATATATTTGATACTACATATTTAACATACTTGTTTAACATGCAAGAAAATCAGTTTCAGTATTTGATGTACACAAAGTTTTTCGGGCGTGGCCGCTTATGGGAGGTATATTAACATACAAAAACTCTAAATTTTAAGTTAATCAGTGTCAGTGGCCGCTTACCGGAGATGGGCACTTACAAGAGGTACCAAATGCACTGATTAGAAAGAACAAACAGGCATTTGAATGAGTGTCTGTTATGGAAGGTGTCCCCATACTAGAGGTGTCCGCACAGGGAGGTTCAACAGTAAGGCACAAAAAACTCACCAATCCAATAGTTTGTTGAGGTGTTCCTAACATTCATTACGTAGTTTAATTCCTCGGGCGTGTCCAGTTTGGCAAGGTCAGAGTTCGCAGTTAACTGACAGTCTGCTCGGGCCTCATGCCAGGTGCGACTTATACGAGAAAACCTGAAGCAGTTGTAGTCATAACCAATTTCGTAACCAAACGGGCAATTAACCCCTGAAAAAATAATGAAATATGTCCTGTTTTTTTTTCAAACAAAATGGCATTTTAAAAATATAAATAAATCTAGTAGATGTGGCAGGCATACACTGAGTTGTGAATGGGGTGTGGGGAGGTTCTTTTTCATGAAAAACTGACCAGCGTAAGAGTTTTTTACCTGAAAAACAAATGGCAATAAGCGTGGGTTCAGGACCCGCTTAAGACCCAAGAAGGTTTTGTCTATAGATGCTCTATGGTGCACTCTTAGAAGTGCAGTGTTTAAATTAATTGTTCAAAATAAAGGGCAACATAAACCAATTTAGTATTACAAAACAGAAAACATATATCTTCAGAAAGAAAAACATAGATCTTCTCTATTCCAAAAGCAGATTTTTTTTTTTTGTAAATACCAATAGTATATAATGTAAGTTTTTAATCAATGCATTAGGGTATTAAGCCACAATTGTTTGGTCTAAGCTTTAATTTAACTAAATACATGGATCTTATAGAAGACACATACAAATATAGGTTACTAAACAATTGCTCTGTGTATTGTCAAATTTTACCAGTTTGGTGAAACTCGAGGATTAGAGGAGTGGCGGAGGAGTTTTTCAGATTATGAAATTGGGCACAATTTTTCCAATGTAGCAACGGGGCATGGTTTGATTGGTTGGATACTGGGCAAAGATTTTCTTAGAAGGCCCTTCCATGGAATTGCATTTTGGTGATAAGTATGCCTCCACCTAGTTGTTAAATGATAAGTGTATGGTTATACCTGATTCATTGAGCGTTCTTAATGGTCGGAATTGATCATAAGACAGATCACCAAGGAGTGTTGTGGCAGCAATTGAGAAGATGTAGAATGTTGCTGGTGTTAGGTCTCGTATGACCGTCTCGCTTGTCTCTGCACCGCTGATCTCCACTACCTTGGTTACTACACCATCTTGGTAGCTTATCTTATAGCCTGTGACGTCACAGTTGAATCGGGATGGTCGCCAGGTAAAGCTGGCTGACACAGGGTTTAGCACTTGACCTCGGAACAGGGTAGGATTGGCATCATCAGGTGCAAATGCTGTAGGGAAAAAAATTCAACATTTTGATTTATAGTAATGAGCATTATTGCTTGATTGTTTTTTAGGCACTATTGACGTCTCATACTCACTTATTTTAGTTTAGTCATAAGGCCTGTTAAATAATTCATGCGTGACCATTCACACCCAAAAAATGGGTACCGAATTGTATGCTTGATTGAATTTTAAAATCATGTGATACCATTGCATTACACATCTTAATCAAAGTTTGGCGTTCCGAATTGGGTCTACCCGGGCCTAGTATCGCCTGGAGTGATTGCAACTGCATGAGAAATAAGTTTTTTTTTTATATGAATAGACAAAATCACAATCGTGAGAATACCTTTCTGGTATAATTTGTTGTTTGGTAGTCCTCTCATCTGGTGGTGGGCTTAGCTTGTTCATTCAAAAGGGAAGCATTTTGATTGGTCGATCTACAAGTGAACATTTATTTCAATCTGCCCACTTGCCAAATATGGAGGGGCAATATTACATCATCCTGGTATCCTAGAGAAGTATTTTACAAGTCGCTTGTACAGATTAATAGCACAGACTGATTGCAATCGTTGGTGGCGCTGCATAGTTAAAAAATCAACCAGATACAAGCGACTTGGGATAAGTCTAGTGATAGACGTTCACCTTTACTGAGATTTTGATCACATTTTTGGAATATCTGTAACAATACTTGTGATTGTTAGATAAAGCTTTATTGACAGTTTTGGAAGGGCCTAATGCTATAAGTATTTTTTCAGCGTTTTTATTTACCATTACTAATTAACTGAAATGTTACTTTTTATTTTACTTACGCTTCTTGCGTTTTTCACAGATATAATTGTTCATTTTAGAGCATTTCTCATCTTCCCATTCTCCAACCGCATTCATCAGACCACAATCACTTAGACCATCCCTATCATCTGGTTGCCCAATTTCCCATTGTGCTCGCTGCCAGACACTAGGGGTGCTACAATCTATCCATCGCCAACTGCCTTCTGTAGCCTGATCATAATATCCTACAAAATAAACATTTTAAATACTACGGTTGTATATATCGGGTGGCCCAAAAAAACCACACTAAATTCAAACCTCTCTTACTCCGATATGCAATAAACTAGCTTCTTGAAAATCTGCACACATACACAGTTGGATATTGTCTATACATTGGCAAAGTTCAAAGGTCTTTGGTCAAACCGTTTCGCCATAGTGAAAATTTTAAAAAGGCATGTCGAAAATTGACATACCAGAATGAAAGAAGGTTTAACTTCCTTTACTAATCAAACCAAATGCTTCTTGTGTCCTTCATCCTGACCACAAACTGTGCAAAGTCTCTTTTTCCATGAAGAAATGCAGTGCCTAACCTCATCCAGAGGTTTCCCCCAGCCCCATGACTATTTTTTTCCTTCAGTTCGTTTATAAATTTTTTGATGAAACACATAATTGTCGTCTGGGTAAGACCTCTGCAGTCAGGGGGATATCTTGGCACTGTGCCATAAGTGACAACTGACATCTGGCGCATCATTTTTTGACTTCACATTTTATTTTTATCACTGTGACAAAAGTACCAAATGCAGAACATTGTCTCTGGCCTCTAAGTTGTTATTTTTCGGAGTTTTAGTAACCATAATCAGAACATTGTCATTTTCAGCATTTAAAGACAAATACCTGATGGACTTATTGCCAAATTTTCAGCCTTGTACCTGTAGAACACCAGAGCTATTGAAGTTTGAAATAAGTGACGTTTTTTTTGGGCCACCCGATATACTGTATTATTAATCTTTACAACAAGAAACATTTTAATAAAAGAACTGTTAGTAATTGATTGTTGTGCACCTGTCTTTAAACAGAGAATAGATGATGACAATGTAGGATGATGATGATAAATGATGACAAGGGCAAAGATATGGGCAAGGACAAGGGCGGCGGTGGCAGCGGCGATAATGATATCTATTCAGACGAAAACGTTGATGCTGATTATGCTGATGGTGATGACATGATGATGATTATGATGACTATGATGATGATGATGCAGATGATGATTATTTTGTCTCTCCACAGCACTTCTCTTCCTTTGTTTTGTAATATGTTTGTGCATGCATCTGCTGAAAGGAATAAAATAAAGTAAATAAAACAAAATATATAGTATATCTGAGTATATCTGACTGAATGAATGATAAAACTTTATTGTCCACTAAAACAATGGAAGTACATTTGAAGCTGACATACAAAAATATACATGAAGATGGCACTAAATTAAAATGATATGTGTTATGCTGTATAGGGCCATAAAAACCTAAAGGAGGAAGTAGCCTACATGTCAGTGCAGCGCTCTGTGTGTATACCACGACAAAATAGCTGAGTTTCTTGAAAAACATTCTTGTGAAATGATCATCAGATAACAGACAAATGAATCATCATTTACCTATCCACCAACTGTTCCTCATTTGTGTCATATTCTTTATGTAGTCAAGCTCTAATTGGTCATCTATTACAACAAGATCACCATCCTCAATGGACAAGCAATCATTTCTAGCATCGGTCCACGTCTTAGGTGTATCGCCGAACTTATAACAGGTATATGAAGGTCCAACAACCCAACCATCCAGACACAGATCATCTATAAAAGAAATAGAAAATTGTAGAAGAAATTATGAAACAAAATTAATTTTCAGAAGTTTTTTTTTTACCACTCTCACTGTGTTGTGTTATCCCCATCACTGTGTGGGATTTCCTTATAAGGAAAATAGGGAATTAGAATACTACAAAAATACTAAAAAGCTATTTTGAAAATATTTTTTTGTTGGGAAATGCAAGATGTTGGCCTATCGTAAGAGGGAAAAAAGTAAATAAATAAAATATAATTACATAATAATAAAAGGTAATTTTCATAATCATGACATCATATGAAGTCATGGAAACCATTTTAGATTTCCATTCATCAAATCTATGAAAAAAGGATAATGTTTCACCAATTCAGATACACATGATGAATAAAAATATCAAAAGTTTGCATCATTTTTATTATTTTATAACAAAAGAGACACAAATAAAGGTTTGTAAGTAAAATCGTGAAAAACATGACATTTTCGAAAAATAAGTGTAAATATAGAGGAGAATTTTTTCAAAGTGTTCCAAGTATTCCAAAGGTGATAAGAAATCTAAAGAGGTCATGTGCAGTATAGGCAAATATTTTAAAAAGAATGATTTATCATGGAATCTGTATTACTGGGCCTATGCAGCGAAAGGGTTAACTTATGATTTTGTAATAATTATTGCTGTTTACTGGAGGTGAATTACCATAAAAAAATCTAATGCTTAAGTCCAAATGTGCTTGCGGTCCCTTACAGGAGGTGGCCGCTTACAAGAGGTATGCACTGATTAGACAGGCAGAACAAACAGGCTTTTGAATGAGTGGCCATTAAGGGAGGTGTCTCATTATGAGAGGTGTCTGCACAGGGAGGTTCAACTTTCTACCTTTTGTTAACCATGTTGACAAAATGAATGAGGAAATCAATGCGTTCATTAAAATTTCCTATAAAGAATAATCATACTATAATTCAAGCAAGGTTTGTCTGTTTGTTCCTCTACTCCTCCCAGGTCCTTGGTCTGATCGCCATCAAACTTGGTGGGTGGATGAAGGTTCACCACGGAATTGCCCTTGAAGGGCTCATTTTTGGAAAGGTCAAGGTCACTGGGGTAAAAGGTCAAATAACTGTTTTTCGCTACTCCTTGGTCCCATCTTGGCCAAACTTGGTGAAAGCATATAGGTTCACCCCACAATTGCCCATGATGGGTCACAGGGGCAAAGGTCATGGTTACGGAAACGGGTCCAAAGGTCAAGGTTACATGACAAGCAAAGGTCAAGGTAAATGTCAAGGTTATGGGACAGAGTCAAAGGTCAAGGTTATTGGAACGGGTCAAAGGTCAAGGTTACGGGACAGGCAAGTTGACTAGTTTACAAAAAATCTGTGTAAAATATAGAGGGTGCAAACAGTGATTGAAGATTTTTTTTAAAGTGCTACAAGTATCTCAAAAGTGATGAGAAAACTAAAGAGGTCATGTGTAGTATAGGCAAACATTTTAAAAAGAATGATTTATCATGGACTCTGTATTACTGGGCACATGTAACGAAAGGGTTAACTTATGATTTTGTAATAATTAATTGCTGCTTACTGGAGGTAAATTACCATAGAAAAAAAATCTAATGCTTAAGTCCAAATATGCTCGCGGTCCCTTACGGGAGGTGCCCAATTACAAGAGGTACCCAATGCACTGATTAGACAGGCAGAACAGGCTTTTGAATGAGTGACCGTTATGAGGGTGTCTGCTTATGAGAGGTGTCTGCACAGTATCATTGCCTTGACTACTGTAACTCGCTCTTTTACGGACTACCTAAAAGTTTGATATCTAGATTCCAACGTTTTCAAAACTCTGCAGCTCGTATATTAACACTAACTAATAGGTGCTCCCATATATCTCCTATTATTTACAACCTATACAGGCTTCGCATTGAGTATCGCATAAAATACAAAATTCTACTATTAATCTTTAAAGCTGTTCTACAAACCAACCAACTTACTTGCATGATCTCATGTCAAAATATATTTCTCATGCTTGCCTCTGGCCATCAAATCGTAACCTTTTAGTCGTGCCTCGTACCAACGCAAAATCCTATGGCCAAAGGTCTTTTTCATTTTCTGCTGCCACCATTTGGAACTCTTTACCTAATACAGTCACCGAATCTTCCCCTATTTCTGTTTTTAAGATAATCTCAAAACCGCACCTATTTAATAACTAACATGCCTTTGATTTTTACTACTGTTCAACGAATTGGCGCTATATAAATTATTAATTATTATTATTATTACATTCATTAAAATTTCCTATAAAGGATAATAATTGTATAAAATTGCAATTGTATATTTCATTTACCTTCTTTTTTAAATGTTGTTGCAATGGCAGAATCTTCATATGGCAGAGTACCAAATGATTGCAAATATGAGGTAATCTCAAATAGGTAGGTTGTATCTGGAACGAGGTCATCTATGACAAGTGAACCAGTTTGAGATCCAGAGACACTTACTTCAACCTGTAAAGAACATAGAAAACTGAGATACATTACTGAGTGGAAAAAGTTTGGCACTAGCCCCAAAATATTTAGTTCCCCTGTGAAGAGAGATTTGTTTACATACTGATTACAGGATAAGATCAAGGTCAAGTCTAATTAGTGTAGCATTGAGTAGACAATGCCATATAATTACATTTTTATAGTGCTAACTTAGTATATACTGCACCATTTGTGTCCATTCAAAACGTATAATGGCTAGCTTTAGTATAAAAACTTGTTAATATGTAACAAATTTATAAACAAATATTAATACAAAAAATCATGCAGCCAATAGTTATTATCAAAACAGATTATAAATCATTACATAATTGATACTGTATTGGTATTGTTGGCCAATTATAGTGTGCATACGTAATACAAAGATTCTATGAGCTTTCACAAGTGTATTTTGAAAAAGAGAGCAAAACAGAAAAAAGGAGAAAAATAGGAACAAAGAGTTGTAATAGTTGTAATGATCTGAATAAGTGGGGTTTAAACCTCTCCTTGAAAATACAGGAGGAGACTCATCGACAGTACAAATGAGTAATTGCTGTAACACATAACATTACCATTAGGAGAGTATAGGAAGACACATGTGCAACACCTACCCAATGGCGTGAGACTCTTTAAAACGCTGTATAAATCACACTAAACTACAATTTATTACTACAGTCGTCTAGGTGTTCCTTGTACCTTATGGTTACTAGTCTAGGTGGTGGGTTTATTTGGATGTTTCAGCTGGGCAAATAGTAGTAATCCCTGTGTTTTGCAGGAACAGAGCTCCCATGTGTCCAGGTTTTTCCTGGAGTCTCCAGAAATCTTCTTCCAAACTCCCAGAATTATCAAATTTTTTCCAGGAAATTCTTCAGGTTTGTCTTTAATATCATGGACAGCAGAACCTTATTTAAATTTTCAGATATACTCACATCACCATTTGTTCCATTGTAGCGCACAGTATAACCAAGGACATCACAATATCGGTTTGGAATACGCCATGACAGAGTTATACTTGTTGGAGTTGTGGGGACTGCTTGTAAGCGGCTTGGGGCTGCATTATCATTATCATATACTAAAAAGACATAATTTTAAAAATATTAATACAAATCTGTTAAACAAAAATACAGTATAAAGGCAAGTACGGTGGATCACCAACTTTCACCATCACTCAGTTACTCATAAACACTTGGTTTAATCTGATGGCAGCTTTACCTACAATATTTAATATTATTATTCAATTCTGCCATATTGACCGGTTCAATATTATGTAGTATCCACCTGTGCGTAGTGCAATATTAGCCAATGACGTCACTTCGCAAAGTGAGAGAATTATTTTTTATTGTAAGTCGCAAACACACAAGAGGTAGTTAGGCTTAACTATTTGTTAAAATTCAGCATTTCACACAATTGAATACCTATTGTTGATTATGAAAAACTACTAAATAATACAGAGTTGCTGTTAATGTTTTTCATAAGAGCAGGACATGAATTTTAATTTTGAAGACGTAGACTAGCTATTAGCTAGGTCTTGGTTGTCGGCGCGGTAGGCTAAGCCCTAGGCTAGGACTAGGCTAAGCACTGACAAATCGGTACTTACAAGTAGGCTATATTGAATAATAATTATAATACTGTTGCCTATTTTCAGGGATACCAAAAAATATTTTACTCGCTGTGGCAAACTAATGACCTCGTATTCGACTTGTTCAATATTTTTCCAAAGCTCGAACAATATTTTTCAGTATCCCCCTAAAAGGCGTTCAATATTACATAATTAATTAATATTTTCGGCATTTATTTTGCGCCAATTCAAATTCAAATTGAATCATCAAAGGCGCAGAGTTGAGTAGATATTGCAGAGTCAATAACCTGCTTCTTCCCTAGGGTCACGTCATGTTCTTTGCAGCTACTACATTAGCACACAACCTTCTGTCCACGACTGGGGCTGTGTATGGACAAGTACACCGGGGTAATCCCCTACTAATCTAGAAAGATGTACTGGATTCTTTATAGTGCACATAAGCCGGTTGTGTACACTGGGCCTACGGTTTATATTCTTTATCCGAGAAAACTTGGATAACCAGAACCATGGTGCAAGCGGGCCTCAAACCCGTGCTGTTGTTTATGTATGGTTTACAGTTCCTCTGCTTTAACTGCTCGGCTCGCACTCGCATTCAGTTGAATTGCTATCATATTTATGATCCATGTGAAACCAGTGCCTAAAAATGTCATCACATAATGGACAGAAAAAATAAAGTAAAAAAAACTAAAATGTTCTTACATCTGTCATATTGTTCACACACGTAGTTAACAGGTGTAGTGCAATCCTCATCATCATACATTCCATTGGAGTTCAAGATCCTAGCACAGTTTGCCATACCATTTCCATTCGGTTGGCCAGGTAACCAATTGGACTCGGCCCAATCTGTGTTTGTCTGGCAGTCTACCCAAAACCATTCTCCCTCCAAAGATCTGTCATAAAATCCTTCAGAAAAAGGAAATTTGTAATAATAATTAAACACAAGATAGAGAGAAGAAAAAAAGAACTTCAGCATAATTTAGGGGCGGATTCAGGATCATGTGAAATAGAGGGCACAAAATTCCTAGCCAGGTGGTGTGTCCAGTGTTTAAAATTTAACAAGAAAAAATACCCATTATTTACGTGTATTTCGACTATTTTATGCTGTAGTTGTATACAGTTTACAAGTATTCTATTATTGAGGAAACATTTTAGAAACAGCGCATAAAATATAAGAGACTCACACATGTAATTTTGACGATACTAGAGGGGGCGCGCACGGGATCCTCCCCCTCTAAATCCGCCCCTGTCATTAACAGCATTTCATCTATTGTCAGGTGAGCTCACTGCAAAAGTAGGCCTTCCTAGGCTAACACCAGCCACTTCTGTTCTGTGTACTATAGCTCTTATCAAGAATATGCCAGCAAAGTATTCCCATTCTATCTCTACATCTGTTTTTTGGTCTTCATCAGATCTGTGTGCCTGTTCTTGGAATTCATTCCATGAGTTTTGTCACTTTCATTTCATTTATTCTTTTACATTGCCCTGTCCATACTTATTTCCTCAGCCTTTGTGTGTCTGTTTTTGGAGCCAGTCCATAATGATATTAGTCCATTTGTTGTAAATTCTGGTGAGTTTTCCTGTCCATACCCATTTCAGGTCCGTAGCCAGCATGAGGCAGACGAAACAGTTGCCTCGTCTCAAATTTTCAAAATTTTGGCTTTTTTATGAAATACTCTACACGCTGTATGGGCCCCAGTCGCCTCAATTGTTTTTCTAATCTGTCTACGGCAGTGGATTTCCTCGGCTTGTGTGCCTGTTCATTTCGAGTCCATTCAATGATGAGTTTTGTCCATCTGTTATACACTCTAAAGAATTGTCCACCCATATCCATGTCTTAATCCCCATTCACACATAAAATACCGCAATGTAACAATGACCATGCTAGCATTATTGCCGGTCTAAACTCTTTTACACGGAATGTCAAATTCCGGTAATATGACGCTTTCCTTTTTGAAAGGGTCCGAGAGAAAGCCGTAAAATTGGCAGTCTTAAAAATAGAGGTTCTCAACTTTGACCTTTGTTTAGTTATTTTTTAGTCATTTGAGGTCAGTTCAATGCAGGTAACTGTCCTTCATGCAGATTTTTTTAGATTTGTAGTATTTTAATTGTTTATTTTTCAATTGTTTTAAGGTGATTTTCTCAAAACCAAGTTTCCTTACATGAAAACTTCAAATGCTCATGTCTTTGGATCTACTTATCTGATGAGTGTCATTTAAAGTGTAGATTACAGCTTACATTATACTCTATTTGAAAGTACCTATAATTCAATTTTGGATTTTCCTACTATGCGACTCATTTTGTGGTGAGACCTCACATTTATTAAAAGCCAATCTAGCACTTAGCATAGGTCATGATTGTAATAGGAAAAATATGTGAGGTCTCACCACAAAATGAGTCACATGGTAGGTGAGATCAAATTGAGACAATCACCAAAATAGGTCTGAAGTCACATTTTTGAGAAATTTAGTTTTAATTAATTATGAGTACTATGGTACTTATATTTCATTATAATGTACTTTTTAGGTCAGTTTTCATACCGGAAAGTGTCCTCCATGGAGAATTTTTGAGATTTGTAGTATTTTAATTGTTTATTTTTCAATTGTTTTAAGGTGATTTTCTCAAAACCAAGTTTCCGTTCATGAAAACTTCAAATTCTCATGTCTTTGGATCTACTTATGTGATGAAAGTCATTTAAAGTGTAGATTACAGCTTACATTACGCTCTATTACAAATGAGCAATAATTCAATTTTGGATTTTCCTACCATAACTTATTTCATGGTCAGAGCTCATATTTATTAAAAGCCAGGCTAGCACATAACATAGATCATGATTGTAATAAGAAAAATATGTGAGGTCTCACCACAAAATGAGTCGCATCGTAGGTGAGATCAAATTGAGATAATCACCAAAATAGGCCTGAAGTCACATTTTTGAGAAATTTAGATTTAATTAATTATGAGTACTATGGTACTTATATTTCAGTATAATGTACTTTTTAGGTCAGTTTTCATACCGGAAAGTGCATGCAGATTTTTTGAGATTTGTAGTATTTTAATTGTTTTTTTTTTTTTAATTGCTTTAAGGGTGATTTTCTCAAAATCAAGTTTCCTTTCAAGAAAACTTCAAATTCTTTGGATCTACTTATATGATGAATGTCATTTAAAGTGTAGATTACAGCTTACATTATTAGAAATGAGCAATAATTCAATTTTGGATTTTCATACCATGACTCATTTTGTGGTGAGACCTCACATTTATTAAAGGGTAAGTTCGGGTTTAAAATTTCTATGGCTAAATCTATAGAACTATTAGTTGTGACCATGCTGACAAAAT
>JAOTQE010124946.1:0-12431 GCA_025631205.1 Nesometra sesokonis
GATATGTTTATATTTTATCATTGTTTTAGATAATGCCACTGTTGATATGACAATCCTAGTATACCTAAACAAGAGATATTTCTAATGTAAAAGTAATAAATTACATTAAATATAGTAATTCTAATAAATATACTGTTGTAGTATCATGATTGATTTTAAAAATAGAAAGAAAAAATAAACCAAAATTGATATGGGAAAAGCATTTGGAAATCCTTCTTTTAAGTTTACAAGGTTTAAAGTAATTACCATATTTGAGTGACAGGTATTATCTTGAATAAGCAATTACTTGATGTTAAAACAATAGACAGTTTGTAACTAATACACTGTCTGGAAATGCATTGTTATACAGTTGAGTGAGTATTTCCTGGCATTGCATGTGCTAATTGTTAATTGAGTGAGGTCTTTCACGGCATTTGCAATTGAGTGAGTCTTTCATAGAAATAGTAACACAGACTTGCAATTGAGTGGTATTTTGATTTTTCAATTTTATATTTATAGTTATAATTTTGAAATTCTGAATACATCACAAGGTGTATCATGCCCCAAAGAGCCCAAAAAGCTAAAAAAGTGTCAATTGAGTGATTCTTTCATGACAGGGCAGCATTGATCACACAGTGATGAAGTGTTACACACCTAGGATTTTTCAAATTATTATTGAAGTGATATAGTAAATAAGTAGAAAATTATAATTGATGAAAAATGTTACTCATGGTCTCTGGAATATGATGATAAATAAATAATTCACTTACTCAGAGACAAAATTTGAGAAACACTACGTTTCGACTCTTTCTACGTGGGTGATGGAATGCCGTCAGGTGAACATCTTTCTTCGACTGGACATACTGTCATTCTAGACAACGTACAGGTCCTTGGCAAAGAAGAACAGTGGTATTCCTGTAAGGTCAAGGAGGCGCTTATATCAAGATCAACAAGCCTCCCCTTAACTGCGACCAAGGCCTGCAGCTCCCCCCGATTTACGATAGAGTACTATCCGGGCATCACCTGACTGTATTCCATCACCCACGTGATCAAGGCCCTTAGTGGAAGGAGCCGAAACGTAGTGTTTCTCAAATTGTCTCTCAGTAAGTGAATTATTTATTTATCATAATTATAGTTATGCCTAATGAGACCTGAGACAATTGTAAATAAATATATAATTATATTTCTAGAAAAGGTTTTCTTATTTTTAATTAAGTGGTCAACATACACAGTACAAGATATTTATACAAAAAGGTTTCCTGGTTTTAAGTAATCAACACACACAATAGAAAATATTATTTATCTTATTTTCTACATTCATTATATAATGCTAAACGAGAAGTATTTATATAATTTTAGGTAGTTTTTGCCTGACTAAATTAATATTAACTTTAGCATCACGATAAGCTCTGCACCTTTTGTAAAAAATCAAAATGTGCATGTGCTGTACTTACATAAGTCATTACTAACATTTTTCCAAGCACCTTAAATTTGGAAATTACTTAGAAACTCCCTCCACCTATCAATAGATTATGGCATAATCTAATTAACAAATTCTGGTAAAAATTGCCCATTTTCAACAAATATTAAACAAGTATTATTATAGTGAACATATTATTTTTCTTTTTTTTGTAGTTTGTATGAATTACCAATCAGCAGGGGAGTATCTTGAAGTGAACCATGCCAAGTTCCTTCAGAATGGACAGTGTGGCTATGTCTTGAAACCACTGTTCCTCAGAAAAGGTATTAAACAATACTATGAATAAGTCATTAATGCAGAATAGCTTTAAAAACCAAGACAATGTAGCATTATGCACATTTCATTTTGTAAGATAGGGGTACATGGCCCCCAACAAATCTTGTTGATATTTTTTTAATGGTGGGAAGGGGTTATTTTTATTTATAGAAAACACATTTTACAAAAACAGTATTATTATGTAATCTAGTTTTATTTCCTCTAATAAATTTTTTTATCTAACAAAGCAAAAAAAATTTACTCTTGCTTTATAAAAGATTCTGCAGTGATGGTCATGCAATTTGTTAAGGTGATCACATTCCAATTCTAGTGTTTAAATTCCTATTTTAAATTGTTTTTTTAATGACAAAAACAACTCCACTTCCCCAGCCTTGTTATGAGACTCAGTTTAGAGCAACATGTGTATGAATTTGCCTAAAAAAGGAATTAAAACGTAATAGGACATTGGTAAAAATAAAATAAATAGTAGTACTTCGTATTAATTTTAACCTTTACCAGCCAAGGTTGATAATCAACCTACGTTGGCATTAATGTTGTAGGTGAAAATCTTCACTTAGTGTATTAGTCATTGTTTGGGTTATCAAATTGAGACATTTGGAGAGTTATGAATTTGTTATGTGTTATGAATGAAGTGTAATGAATCTGACCTTGTCAGAACTTATTCAGACCAGGTTCAAACTAGCAACACTTACACACCCCAGGAGCGAATGCAGACTTTTGGAAAAGAGGGTCCGGAAGGGGGCTTGGTAGAGAGTCAAAGTTTTAGGGGCGTCCGGGGACATGCTCCTCGGGAAATTTTGGACTTTAGATGTCCGGAAATGACCTCGGGGCATGTTGAGGGATCAATTCTTACTCAATATTTTCATTTTATAGACAATGTTAATAATATCGATATATTTTACTTTCCAAAAGGGGGGGAAGCGGGGCCGGCCTCTCCCCCCCCCCTTTAAATCCGCCCCTGCACACCTCATTTAACTAGTGGACCATGGACCCTCCTAGATGGATGAAAAAATTACTAAAATGATCCATTGTATTGGCGGCAGTGTCTTTAACCTCAGAGAATATTAATATGTATTCCTTTATTATTTTCAAAGCTAATATGGCCTTTTCACCAGATGAACCTGGATCTCAAAGAGCATGCAAGTGTACAATCAAGGTAAGCTATCCACTAGATAAAATCACTCGATAGGAACAGTTTCAAATATCAAATATGGTACTGGAAGGAAAGTATTTTTAAAAATTAATTAATTAATTTATATTTGTGAACATTTTATATATTAAATTAGTAATTAATAATAATAATATGTGACATTTATATAGAGCCTATTGCTAAAGCCTCTAAGCGCTTTACAATTATTACCCCAGTCATTGGAATAAACACCTACGAAGTATAATCCATTCCATAATGTTGCAGCCGTAATCAGCACATATGGCATTTGTGCCTCCCAAGTACCCACTTATACTCCTGGGTGAAGAGAGGCAAGATGGATAAAGTGTCTTGCCTAGAAACACAAGCAGCCGACCTGAGTGAGCCTCGAACCACCGACCTCGTGATTGGAAGTCCGACTTGTCAACTGCCAACTGCTTCCACATATAATTGACATAATATAGTTTTAATGGCCTCTTAATTAAATATTAAATTTTTTTTTAAAATACAATTTTTGCAGGGATATATTCTCTTCATTTTCATCATCATTGTCATTGTTGTTGTCATCATCATCATCATTATAATCAGCATCATTATCATCATCACCAACATCTTCGTCATCGACATTATCATCAACATCATTCTTTACATCATCATCTTCATCATCATCTTTGTCATCATCATCATCATCATCGCCATCATTATCATCTTCAACATCGTCATCATTGTCATCTTCATCACCACCACAGCCATTATTCTTGTCATCATCATCATCTTCATCATCGTCATCATCATCACCATCATCATCATCATAATGAACATCATCATCATCACCGTTGTCATCATTGCCGTCATTATCATCATCTTCAGTATCATCGTCATCATCACCATCATCATCATCATCATCATCATCATCATCACCATCATCATATGTTCAGACTCCTGGTATCAATAGTATTTCCTGGTCGTTAACTAATCACAAATAAGTAAGAATAACTCATATAAATTTGCTGTTATAATCACAGAATAAATCCTTACATTTACGATTATCAAAATTATCCAAATATTTGGGTTTTATATTTCAGATTATCAGCGGTCAGTTTTTACCTGCTACCCAAATGGAAAAGGATGAAATAGAACCAGTTGTGAAAGTCACATTATATGATGTAAATAAGAGCTCTACTATGGAAACAAATATCGGCAGCATGGAAACTCAGGGTCAGTATTACATAGGCTGTGTAATTTAACATATAATTAATTTCAGTAGTTTTTACCTAAAATATATATTGTAGGGCCTAGCCTAGACAAATCTGATTTCTAAATTACTAATCTAAAATTAATTTCAAATGTTTTTTTCCACCAACTCCACTATTTTTTTAAATTGTTTCTATTATTAATAGCTCTGTACTGTTAGTTATTTATTTATCTATTTTTATATAATATTTATTAATTTTTCCAGGTATGTTTGCTTATTGGCATCATGAAATGAATCTGGACCTTGTTATTCCTGAACTATCAATTTTACGCTTCGCCCTGTACAACAAGAAAACCACATCATCAAATGACTATATCGCTCAGTATACACTACCATTCAAAAGCCTACAACTTGGTAAGAATTACCATAATTTAATTTATTTTTGTTCTTCAATGTTAATTACATTATAATTTTTCATAGAGTGTGTATTATTTATTTTTGTTATGAAGTGAAATACAGTAAATACAAATTAATGAAAAATCAAGGAATTTAAAGCTCAGTCCAGACTAGCAAATTTTATTTGACAATAAAATGTGATTTATTTATTAAAAATTCAACAAACATTGTCCAAGAGAAAACCATGGGCTGATGGCCCAACACAAAAGTGGGTACCTCTTGAGATGGTGATGTTTATATGTAGTCACAATCTACCTATATATGATCTGGTCATGATATGATGACATGTTTTCCATGGACATATAACAGGTTTTTGTCATGTAGGGTCTTGACCAAGCTTTAGATTTTTAGACATGATTCTGGAGGTCAGTTGATTTGAGCACCTATCATGCGGGGTCTACTGGCGCAATTCTCAACAAAGGTGGCTCTCAGTTTACTCAGCTGTAAATGAGCAGTTGGCGCAGTTGTTACATTCATGAATCCTAATCAATCCTCTGAATTAATGACCACCTTTACAACACTATGCAAAGGCTTAGACACTTTATCCACGTTGCCTCTCTCCACCCAGGTGTATAATGATGATAACAAAGATGATGGTGATGATGATGATGATGATGATGATGGTGGTCGTGGTGGTGGCGGCGGCGACGACGACTACGACGACAATGATGATACACCCAGGTGTATAAATGGGTACCTGGGAGGTACAAATGTCATATGCGCTGATTACACCAGCAACATTGTGGAATGGATTGTATTCCATAGGCATTTGCTCCAATGACTGGGGGGTAGTAATTGTGAAGCACTTAGAGCCTTGGCATTACGCACTATGTAAATGTCACATATTATTAGTATCATAGGCTGCTGACAGCTCATTCACCTACAGTAATTCTGTATTGAAAATAGAAACACTTTTACCACACAGTGCCAAGACTTCAACAAGCTCATATCATCTCATTCCCTACATTCAAAATTGAAAATAGGGAATAGGGTTTTCTTCTCTGTCAATCATAAAGGTCGTTTTCCACTAGGCAAATTTATTCGCACAAACAAAAACCGGTTTGTATGCCTGCGCAGTTTCATCAGTCAACTGAATTATTCGGCAGACCATTCGCTTTTTTATCTTCAGTTTTTTTTTGCTGCAGTGGTTTAAATTGTTTTAACCTTTTGCGAAGCAAAAAAATGCACGGGCAATCAGAATACTAGATTAAACTTGACATGGCCAAGCTCACTGAATCGAATTGGTGAAATTATGGTTACGAAAATGTACGTTATAAATAACAATAATATTTATTTCTTTTCTTATTTACAAGTGTAATTACATGAAAAGTAAATAATATAAATTTGCATTTTAATCTATTTTGCCCTTAGCATTATTAAAGCTTTTGAATATATCTGTTCAATTAATGTAGGTTTTTAAAGTTTGTGAGTAAAATTTTGCGAAAATTTTTGATGATATTGATTCGCGAAAATAAATTTGCAGGCATACAGTATAATCATTAGCTTTTTGTTCGGGCAAATAAATTAGCCTAGTGGAAAATAACCGTAACGGTATTTCTTTCAACTATAATTAGCTCTTAAAATCTAACTCAATTTATTTGTTCAGAATATCTCTGGGTATTAGGATACCTTTGTCAACTATATATGAATAATGTAATTTAAAAGGCTTTTAATTTTATTTTCAGGATATCATCACATTGCATTGTTATCCCCGAGCGGTGATGAAATGAAACCAGCTTCACTCTTTGTTCATGTGAAAATTGCAACATAATAAATTAGCAGACAATGAAGACACGTCTCAACCAATTTACTCAGTTATTCACACACTAAGATAAAATAAAGCTTCTAATAATAACCCATAATACATTAGTAACCTTTCATTTAATAGTAACCTACCCTAGACCTTAATTTATAATAATAACCAAAGAATTATAAATAACGCAAGAATGAGCACATACAATGTTTAGATGTGTATCCAAAAATGGAGGAAGTGCTCAAGCCCCATTGGATTGTGATAAGTAAGAAAAAAAATGTCTCCTATTTTACTCTTTATGGTCGAGTATGTGACTTTACAGTTATTTTCTGAAATAGTTCTTTTTCCCTGAAAGGGAGGTGGAGAGGGGGGAGGGAAGAGGTGGTGCTCGTTACCTCTGAAGTGGCGCGCTACAGGCCGCAATTTCATATTTATATACCAATGTCTAAAGAAAGGGCAGACGTGTATTTGAGTTAAAAATAAGTTTAACTAATAATCAACAAAATGTGTTTACTCATACTGTACTTATTTGAAAGTGCGTCTGTGCGTGAGGGGGAGGGGGTATTTTTTCAAATGCCTACTTCACCTTAGGTTTAGCATCAGTGACCTACTATTATAATAGTAACCTATACTCTAATAGTAGTCAACCTTAAAACACAATAAAAGAATAGTAACCCAGGGTTCTTATTAGAAGCATTACTGCCATTCATTTAGGGGCCATGTCAAAAATTATCTTGCTGCAGTTACTGCAGTAATTAAGTAATAACAGTAGCTGAAAGAGAATTACTGAAAAGAACATGTTGATATTACACCTTTTGTGTCAATATGGCCACTCAAGAAATCATGGGGTTGGATTACTGCAGTAACAGCAGTAGACTTAATAGCAATAGATTATTGCAGTAACTGCAGTATATTTAATAGTAATAGATTACTGCAGTAAATAATGCATATTTGTATTTTGAACATTCCATGTCAGAGAAGCCTTTACTTGTATACATAAATATTATATTATTTATTGAGAGTTATTGATAGATTAACAAACTCCCATAAAATTGATTTGGGACTAGATAACTTAATAAATCAATCAATAAACATTTATTTTGCAAAGCCACACAAACCTTACACTTAGGATTATGATTGAAACTTTGCAGAGGTACAAAAAAGAAAAAAATAATTTAAATTCGGTATGTACCCCTCAAAAAAAGAGAAATGTATGTAAAATAAATATATAAATAAAAATTGTTTATGTTGACTCAAATAATTCAATGTAAAGGTTAGTAACTTTACAAATAGTTCATATTTTCTTAATTATTTTTTTCGTATTTTTTATGTGGCACAGTTAATTTAACCATAAACAATTTAATTCTGACTTTTACATTATTAAAAATCTTAAAATGTATCAATAAAGTTCTTTGTGGTGCACCATTTCTATATTATACTTTCTCTATAGTTTAACTACCATAATATATTTCTCCATTTTATAGTGTGTTTATTTCGCATCTCAAAACCATTTTACCGTTGTACATATGAATACCACAGACATGTATAAGGCATGTTCTTGGCGTCCTGGTATTAATGATTTACATTCCATATAGAATATAGCTAATTAATAATTAACATCCTTAATAATTAATGTCCATTTAGCATTCAAATAAAGCCTTGAAAATAAAATTGCAGTTAATTTGAAATACAATACACTACAGTACATTTATTTTATTACACTTAATTTAGTAACTGTTTAAACTGAAGTTTTGCCTATATGCAATCAATGAGTGTGCAGTGATGACCAAGGCAGGACAAATGGCCTAGTTTTCAAAGTTTTATGGTTCAAGTTAAGTTAAAAGGAAAAAAACTACAATTTACTAGGTGAGAACTTATATTTGAAGCAGAAATTAGCATGAAAGATATTAAATATAACCTTCACCTTTGGAGTATCAGAATACACAATTGTATTAATAAAGAATGCATTATCCTAAGACCATAATGCTCTTTCTGTGGAACTAAAAAGTGCATTATCTATCTGCTTTATATTTTATTCAATACTTCACAGTAACAAAAAGAGAGAATTATGGAGCGCTAAAATATTAAACGGATTTGTGATGGTTGTAATATGTAATGTAAATTATGTTTTTTTTTTGTATCAGGGAGATTGCTAGATAGATCGTTTTGCCCAATCCTTTGAATTGATTTATTTGCCTTCAATATGAAAAATAGCACATAACAACAATAACATACATTAAAATATCTAGAAAAATGACCAAACAATTGAAATTGAATGCCTGGATAATCCATTAAGCCTAGTGCATGAAGCACCAGAATTGTTTCCAGTATGGTCCAGAAGCCAGGGAGACTATTGCACTCAAGAGAATATAAAAGGTCAGTAAGAAGAGCCAGTGAAAAAATATAATATGTAATATAGTAATATATAATGTTAAAAAATATAGAAAATTTGTTTAAAATATGTTAAAACACATCTATACATTACGACATCTATACATTACGGAGCAAGTATTGCTTAGGCTTTCTGTTGTACAAGTTATGATCAGAAATCTCTTTGAAATAGTTAGGTAGTGCATACCAGTAGCATAAAAAGTGTTGTGACTAATGTTTTAGGAACAACAAAGTTATATTGCCTGCCCCTGATGTTGAATTTACCGAATACTCAGTACAGTTAAGAATACTAGGGACAAAATTCGAGTTGTTCTCAAGTGGGACTCGAATCCACATGATAACTAGTCTGCAGAGCTCTCAAGTTTGAAAACCAGAAATCCTGGATATTTTGTCAGCTAGGGTTTTTTGTAATATTGGGTACTATACAGGCAACTGAAGGTAAAAATCATATAAACATATGCTTTGATAATTACAAATACAAAGGGGTTTACTTTTAAATGTTAATATATATTTAGAATAATTATTGGCAAAGTAATTTTCAAAATACCATTTAAGTGATAAAGTACTGTAAATGAAAAATCACTAAATTCTGGAAATAATCATACAAATTCCTGGAGAAAATTTGCTATTTCCTGGAGACCTGGAGATGAAGCAAAATTCCTGGAGACTCCAGGTACATCCTGGAGACTTTGGAGCCCTGAGTCTGACCATGGTACACTAGACTAGATTCCAGACTTGTTACCTGCAGACGTTGGTTCAAGTCCCACCTGACAATAACTTGCGATTTGTGTTTTTTCATATTCTCAACTGTACTATTCGGTACATGTCACGTCATATTTTATTGATATAATGTTACCGTACATATTAACAAGTGTGTAATAGGTTGTATTTAAGTAATACAGAAACTGAAATTCCATATTAAGAATATTGTGGTTGAACGTTGTATATAAATATTATGGCTGCATATTGTGTATAATACAAAATTTATAAGAGGGGAATTGGTCACATTATTTGTTAACCCTTCTTAAAGACTAGTAGACGTTTTGAAAATAAATTATTTTTATTAAAAAAAAAAGCGCATTATGATAATTATTTATTGTTTTAAACGTAGCTTTGTCGTTAAGAGTTAAAGTAAAAGTTGTTTTTCGATGTGTCCAGAATAATTGTTTTATTGTAATATTTCCGAATTCTGCTCCGGAATCATCGTGCAACCGTCGCCTTGCCGTATTGGCTGACGTAGACTGTGGATCTAATAGATCCATGTCAGTATTAGAAATAGTTCGACATCGGCAAATTTAATTTGTTCTGATTTTAACGATATGTTTGTCTAAAACATTTGAGTTTGCAGGAATGTATCCAAAGGTTTGTGAAGATGGTTTGCTAAACCCCAATCGGGTTTTGACAACCATTAAAAAATCCCCAATACGCTTTTTACCGTTTTTTTCTGATATTATAGTTCTCGTTTCCTTTGAAGGGCGGTGCCTATTTTTTTCTGAGGGGGTGTATAAGGCCCCAGTCTTCATATTACTAGTATTTATTTGTTCTACGTCTGAAGGGAGAGTGTTGGTACTCGAACACGCTAAGTACCCCTGGATTCGATACAGGGTTATTTTTAAATTTACAGTGAACCAGACGATAGAAAGAAAACATTAAATAAAATGAAATTTGATTTTTAATTATAAAAAAATAAATTAACCAACACAAAAATGTTGAGTACGTCTGCTCAATCGTTTTGCGAAATAACCATTTCAATATTATTCACACGGCTTCTCGGACGAATAGCCATTCCCATTGGAAGATATTCCGAACTACATTAGGAGTAGGCCTATACTTGGACGGAGACGAAGGTACAAAAGATAATCACGTAAGCGAATTAATTATAAACTCATTGTAACAGATATTGATTCTGAATGTAATGGTTATGATGTTTAAATTCCAGGTTTAATTTCGTGGACAGTAAAATCAATAATTTACGACAAAAAAGAAATAACTAAATATGGATGTAATACCAGCAATGTAAATTTAATAGCATATCGCATTGTCTGCAAAAAAGCAGCTGGTGTCTAAAGTTATTTATCTTAGGTGTGTCAGTGCAAGGCGAATACAGGAACTGGGAAAGGGGGATGTTTAAGCCTATTTACGCTTGTTGTGATGGAATAAGTTCTCTTTCGATATACAGTACGGTAGTTCTTTTCCTCTGAAGGGGTGTGTAGTCGTTTCCGTTGAAGGGGATGCTCAGTGGCGGATCCAGGATTGCGATTGCTTTGGCAAACTAAAAATATAAACCTGCTTGCAATAGCAAGCCCGACTTTGCCCCTAGGAGTCCCTATATACAGTAGCTACGCATTCGTATTCATTATTCCATTGTCATCAATACAAACCAAATAATTTGTTTCGCGAAAATGTTAGGCCTGTTTCATATCGATTTAGCCAAAATTTATCATGCGGCTTTAAATAATACACATTGAAACAGACATGATGAATGCAAACATTAACTATCCACGTTTAAAATAAGCTAATTCATAAAATGGTTACAGGGGCGGATTCAGGATCCACCGAATAGGGGGGGGGGCAACTTCCATGTCAACGTAGATTCGAGTGGGCGCGGTTGCCCGTTTTATTCAAAATTGTGCAAAAAATGTATTTTTTGGTTTCAAAGGGGGGGGGGCATGGTCCGTTGCCCCCCCCCCTTGGATCCGCGCCTGTGGTTATACACCTGGGCTGATTAACTATGCAGCAATCGTAAAGTGGAACATTTTTTTCTTGGTCTGCCAAATACCTCCAGAAAGACACCATTCGGAATCTTCCCTGCATAATTAAAACACATATTTAAAATATTTAGCTGTTTAATTTGTTAGGAGAGCAAATAGACTTGAACATAGAAAGTTCATTCAATGAAATATCTCCGACACCATGTTGTTGAGATTTATATTAACCCATTACTAAATCATTATTATTACTCGTTAAGTACTGTAAAAATCAATGCTACAATAGAATGTTCCTAGGCACTTGGTCAAGAATATTTAACTAATCACAAGGGCGGATCCAGAAATGTTAACGGGCGGGGGAACAGAGCAGATCCTTACAGTTGGAAGGGCACAGAAAGATTGACTGCGCCAGGGGGTGGGTTTGGGAGGGGAGCCCAAGAAAATATTTGAAAAATAATAAACCTCTGACGTTTCATAGAGAGTCTCGTTTTTTCTCCTTAATTTTGTTTACTCTTAATTTTTTTTTAGTTGATGACGGCCCCCTTGGATACGCGCCTGAATCACCACTGTCCTTGACGACATGCCTGAGTATAACTGGTTTGTCCCACCTTCTCTTCCCTCCCGTTTCACTTGGTAGAATAATATTTGCTTCCGATAAAATTGTGTTACACACTGAGTGCTTTTAAAATGCATCAGAGAACATCTATAGGGAAATATTTTCTTGGGCATAGGCGGGCCCTGGATCCACGCATAATGTTTTCTGCTAAAATCTGACAACTGTGCATGTTTAACTTGGCATTAATCGCGAATCCAGATTTGCTGATCTGCCCCAAAAGCAGCTCCACTGAATTACGATATAAGGCGGTGGAACGTTTTTGATCCGGGGACGAAGTTAAATTTTTCCCAGCTACCCCAGCCCCTCTTGGATGCATCAAGGTACCGGGAAAGAGTGTGCCCATCGTGATACACTTTATTTATTTATTTATTTCAACATATTTATACAGGATGACATTATCAGGTTGTTGTAAAATCCTGTTTTTCATATG
>JAOTQE010124957.1:0-12430 GCA_025631205.1 Nesometra sesokonis
TGTGGTCTGGTATTGTGTACACAGAATCATTGGTTTTTTGTGTAATTTCAGAAAAAATAGTGTAATTTCAGAAAATATAGTGGAAAAATGTCAAAAATAGTGAAAAAATGTCAAAAATAGTGAGAGAGTGAGATTGACTGAAAAATAGTGAGACTTCTGCCAAAATAGGGAGACTTGGGAGCTCTGAAAAATCAATAATTAAACCAGAACATTTAAAAGAAAAACTGTGAGAGGGAGCAGCGGAAAAGTGTAAACAAAGTACTTTCATAGGCCATATTAGGATTTTCGTTTGTTATTAGGCTTCCTTAAAGCCTTCCACATTTCCAATTTTATAGCAACTTCACAATCTATACTTGTTTTCAATCAATAATCATCCCCGTTTGTTAAGTCCTCAAAGTGGCAACATTTCTTTATACATGTCCAGTTGCTTATTTGCACAACAATATAATACTCAAGTTTGCTCTCACCTTTAAATCTATTGTTTTTGTCCATTTTAAGAACCGCTGATTTGTCCATACCATTGGGTCAGCATCAAGACCCTCACAGCTGTTTCGACGCTCCTGTAAAATCTATAGAAACATTTTTAAATCATTAATTTGCCTTTTTATTATCTAGTCTCAAGGATAAAAATTTAAATATAAAAAAATATAATTGCCCTATTATCATTCTGTTCATAAGACAAACATACAAATCGTACTTTACATAAAGTTTATTTTAGGGAGTGGTTCTGATTATCAGGAAAAACACAGGCAAGACAGCACTCTAACACAGGATACTGGGATTGGGATACACAGGGTGCCTGTATCAGGCAGCAAGACATGACATGATCATTAGGGGCATAGAAAGTCATAGCAATGTGTAACATCTGGTCCACAGCGTCTTAATACTCTACTGTGTAAGGCGCTATATAAATCTAATTAGAGCAGAACCTTTTTTAATAAATTGAATCTATGAAAAGCGGTTATTTGAACACATTCTACAACATGTCACAATTTTCAAAATTTAAATACTACCTTTTTAGCTGATTTTAGGCGTATGTAAAATTGAGGATTCATAAAATTGAGGTATGTAAAGTCGAGGTTCCACTGTACATTACATTACATGATTATGATGGTTGTAATGATGTTAATGACAAAGGTGGAGTTATATCTTCAATTCAATTTCAAATCAAGTAATACTGTAGATCCATTTGTTTTCGTGGCCCTAAATGTTCGCAATGTTACTATCTCTAACATATCGCAACTTTTATTTTCACGTTTTTAAAAAACAGTAATGTTAAAAATTTGTACCTGTTATTATGCTGGACATAAAACACAGTTAGGTAATCAGAAAATTATTTTTAGTTGAGGACCATGATGTTAGTTTTAAAACTAGAGTGCTTGCCCGTGATAAACAATGTTTAATATTTTGAGCTCTTTGAGATTTTCACACCCCTTAATTTTCGCAATCGTCATGCTGTCGCGACATTCGCGAAAATTAAGAACATAAAGGGATCTACAGTATTTATTTCATATTTTGTTCAAATCTGCACATATCAGTAGTAAATTTTAATATTATAATGCTATGGTACAGTAATATTATCATTCAGTAAAAAAGGAACTCTGCTAATAAGCAAGCTTTTAAGTGCAGGGCCCTTAACATAAAAAAAAATAATAATAATCGTTTATGATGCGAAAAAATCATACCTTTTTATCAAATTGCACTTTTCTGAGAACTTCAATACCATACAGTATGCTGACTTGATGAAAGCGTACTGTCATATGCAGGTGTTTCTCCAGATCTTTTTTTGTTAGCGTATTCAGCACACGTCCATCAATTTTTTCCTGCTCAAACGTTGCTGAGTACTGGGGAAGACCAATGTCATTCAACCATGTCCGACATACCCACCTGTGGTCAAGCTCACCGATTTTTGGATAAGTTCTAATTAGATAAATATAAAATAATCTTAAAGGATTCAATATTCAAGATTTTTATTGCTACTGAAACCAGCTATGGGCCGCTTAAAATTATAACAGAGAACACAAGACAATACATAACAATAAATATATACAGTGTAATTGTAAATGTGAAGGCGGGGGTGGGTGCATTAATGATTAAAGAGAGCAAGTTTTATGTCTTTAACGGAAATTTCAGAAGGTTCAATAGGAAGGTCACAAGATAGTTGAAGGGCATAGGGTAAAAAGGAGGATTTAAAACAGATATTGCGAACAAGGATAGGAAGAAAGGTCAAACTGCAATGGCCACAAAGAACAGAAGCGACGTTGGGGGAGAATAGAGTGCAAAGGGTGGTCAATGGTATGGGCAATTTTGGAAATAGTGGAGAGCAAAAATAATTTTTGTCCTGTAATTATTATTTTTATTTCAAAATAATGTGAGTTAGTGTTTGTACTGGACAGATTAAAAGACTGTAAATTTAAATTTTAAGTTTTTAAATTTTATAACTTTTGTTGTATTCTTAATTCTGCTACAACGATTGTTATATTTCTTATGTAATATTCACAGTTTTGTTGTAGTTCTTAGTTTAACTTAAAATTTAAATTGATAACTTGGAAGAATGTTTACACATTCCAAATATCAGGAGATGTGTTAAAATCCTACAGATATATAAATTTAAATGCAAAAAATAAAAATGAGTTACGCAATCTGTTGTGACTTTTGTTTTGTTAAATATATACAAAGAGGACTTAACACAGAAACTGTAAAGCAAATTGTATTCAGTTATACTATTTTGAATAAAAGTTGTTATATTCAAAATAAAAATAATTATGAATGGATGCTTACACTTGATTAGGATTTCTGCTTTCTTCAATTGCTAACCGTACTTTTCGTTTGTGTAGTGGATTCGTCATGCCAAGACCAACTTCTAATTCGGAATCTGACAAGCCTAATAATACCTGTAACATTCAAAATATGACATCAAATAAAATATTAATACTGCCCTCTATAGCCATAAAACATCATTTGAGAATTTTAACAATTTAGCTTGTGAACCATCTTTATCCTGTTCAGAAATCTTTAAATTAAAAAGCAGATGTTTTATTCTACGCGGACTTCCTACCAAGATCTATGATGTGAAGTAAATATTTTGAGATGCTCTATTTGTGGAGTTATGCTGCCAATCACCCATAACTCATAGTACTTTTTAAATTACAATTTAATGTTGAAATGTTATTAGGAATAATTAATGACCCAAGCTGATACCAAATTCAATATTAATAATATCCTATAAAATGCTGTGGAGTAGATCATTCAAAGTACAGACAAAACCTCTCAAAACAGACCACTCTAGGGACCATCCATTGTTCAGTTTTCTGAACAGTTCGGTTTATAGAGAGTCAAATTTACCATGTTTATTTTGGTTTTCATGATTTTGGGACTTCAAAAACAACCAGTCTTAACTTAAAATTTGGTTTGGAAGAAGGTTGAATGCACTAACAGATCAGCAAAAAAAAGAAAATACAATTAAATTTGATTGCTTGGTGGATTATTTCCTTAATTTGCATGGATTTTGGGATGTATGCCAATTTAAAATAATGAGTTCAGTATTAATATACAGTGAACTATTTTTTAATAGCAACAGCAGTAGAGCATGTTAATAGTCCAATGAAAATACATTTATTATTTAGATAGATAGATAATAGTATTTGAAAATTTGGTTTTGTAATTTGGTATTAAAAGGTATCAATTTGGGCATCTGATATTACTTTTCGTATACCACACCTCTAGGCAAATAAGAACAAGAGGGAAAAACCAACAATAAACAGTAATTTGTGAAAACATATACTACCAAGGGAAATTAATTGAGGAAAAAATGTTTTTCTGAAATAAATCGGACATATTTCAAATTTGATTTTAGCTTAATCAAATTTAAACATCTAACATAGGAACAAGTAGCGTAGGGGATGTCCCGGACGATAAAAAAAACGATACTGGGTCTGGACAATAATGTAAAATTCCATTCGTAGAAGTACTGATGAAGACACAGTCTATCTAATGGTGGCAATAGAGTGGCCCCGAGACCAGACTAATCCTCGAATTGAGTGGGTACATAGATTGAAAAATGTTAAAGATAGTGGAACAATGTATACTGTATTACTAATCATTAAAATATTTCACAGTTAAGGATTGTATTTATGATTGATATTGATTGTAGTTCTAGTAGTGATAAATAAAAAACAATTATTATATATTAATATTATTAGAATTCCAAAATAAAAATAAAATCAACGATAGTTAGAAAGAAGAAAAGTAAAAATGGAACGGCAATCCAGAATATACAGTGATTAAAAATGTAAGATAATTATAGAAAATTTTGGCATATTATCAGGTCAAGATGCCTGCCTGTCACATTTCAAATTCAGTACTGAACTCGAGTACTTGCTTGCAATAAATATTCATTGTTTAATATAGCTTTGTTGCAGTTTTGGGTGGTTATTTTGTTGGCTATCAGAGAAAGGCCTGCTTTATTCATTTCACAAAAAAAAAAATATTTCATGATTGTAACTATCCCTTAATTTCGCGATTGATGCTTTGTCTATAAGTCACAAAAGTTAATAGGCAACAAAAATAAAAGGCCAAAGTATTCATCTTAATTATTTTTCTTTCACAACCAGGAATTCAAACAAAATAACTTTTGATAAATAACAGAAAAACAACACAGCATCATCATTATGACGAAGGCTACCAAACTGACTGAAATGTAGAAAGTAAGCATTTGTTATGCATTTATTAGAAGTAAAGAAAATCTAAAGAAAATAATAATTTATAATGTTCAAATAATTTTTAATTTGGCTTCTTGTAAATATTTACAGTGTAATTTTCTTTTTATGTAAGCCAAAACTACACAGCAACAAAGCTATATTAAACAATGAATATTTAGTGCAAACAAGTACTCGAGTTCAGTACTGATTTTGAAACGTGCAGGCAGGAGTCTTGAGCCCTGATGATAAACGGCAAAGTTTTCTATAATTATTTTACAATAATTTTTAATCACTGTATGTTCTGGATTGCCGTACCATTTTTGGCTTAGACAAAAAGAAAATTACAATCTAAATAATAATTTATAGTTAGGGATTTTTGCAACCTTACGAAATATGAAAAGGAAATTGGACAAAATCACACCTTCTATTTTGTTAATAAAGAGTTAATAAAAGTGTTCAAATATATGTCCAATTCCCTACCTATCAATAGTTGATGATTGTCATCAAAAATTGATCAATTTATCAGTATTCATCAATTTTCATCATCATGTTTTTGTAAGGTTGCAAAAACTTCCTATTAACTTACTTTTCCACTTTTAATATTCTCAGCACATTTCAGGGTATATTGTGGCAAGCACAAGGCAAGTTCTAACCAAGCAAGAACGGTATTGGCTCTCCATTGCTGCATTGGTTGTACTTTGCATAATTCGGCCAATCGAAGCTTCTCTTGCTCATCAAGGCCGATCTCTACCATACTACTATGTTTTGAGGAGACACTTAAATTGTTCATGGATATTGATGAATCTGTGAATAAAAAAAAATTATTGTATCAATATAATGTTTAATAAATTTTAAACATGACAAAAAAAAAAAACAACCTCACATATATGAGTAGTTTAAAGTAATTTTGGTCAGAGGCAAAACGTTCATTCTAATCCATCTGAACAAAATTTGTACACAGATCATCCAACAGCAAGTTTTCAACACTTAAACTCAATTCAGACTATTCCATTTTTTCTTTGACAAAAAATTGACCCATCTAATATATAGTGATGACGACATCACGCAATAACCATACAGTACCAGGACACATCATTACAATGTACGGGTTTATGAAAGTTTTTTGTCAAAGCAAATTTAATACAGTGTGAATTGAGCTTGCTAAACCAACCAATCATACTTGCTAAACCAAGTCTTCTTATAAAATTTTGGGAGTAGTGTTGTTAGGTCAACTGAAATAACCTAGTGTGCAAAAAGATTTGAATCTAGAACATGGGTATTGCAAGGATTGTCCTGGAGTCTCCAGGAATTTTAGATCAATTCCTTAGTACCGGAATTATCCAATTTTATCCCGGAATTTAGTTTTCTCCAGGAAATTCTCCAGGTTTTGTAAAGGTTTCACAATCAGAGCATAAATTTCCCTACTTATTTCAAAATATTGGTTGAAAGTAAGCAACTATGAAGCTCAATAATGTTTTAGGGAACAGTAATAGCACATATTTAGCAGTGACAAGACATGTTAGAAACTATCATTTTAAAACAGACAAGATGTTGTGCTTATAAATAATGGTATTTGCACACATATTTCAGGATGGGTAGACATTACCAACAGTGGTAGGAATACCATGAGTACATCTCCAGGAATTCTGGTTTAACAAATTGGGACCTCTCGGCAAGCATGTTAACCACCAAGATACAGTGCTTCCTTCATTGAGATTCATAGTTAATATAGATAGTTGTGCTATGCAGGTTTGCATAAAGCCATCTAGGGATGATAGCCTATCTGCCATGGAGAATTTTGAAACATTAATTTATTTCACATTTAAATGTCATCTATATTTTACTTATTTGGAAGTTGCAAAAGCAAAAACCCAATAAAACCCAAGCATGTGTGACTTGAATGAATATTTAATCTTTATGATGCAAGTGTTAACATTTACTTTTATGGCATGTCTGCTGTATGACATAGAATAGGCCCCTAAGAAGTCAAGTGTATGTGCAGGGGTTCCAACCTAATAAATCCCAAATTTGGGAGACTGGAAACTTAAAAAAAAAACACATTGATATTTAGAATTGGTACTATTTTACTATGTATATTTAAAATGATTTTCAAAGTGTCATAATTTAGCTCAATTGAGGCTGGACTATGTCAAAATTTGCTTGAGTCTATATTAAATGGTCTATGCCTATACTGGACTTCTATATAAATACTGAGATAAGTTATAAAAACAAACTGACCCAGAATTGCACATTAAACTGGTACCCTTTTTGAAAATTTGAATTCATAAAAAAAATATAAATGAACTCCAGAGTATAAAAGAAATGAGTTTCTTAGATTACAAAATGTTTTTTTTTCCCTCAAAATTCATTTATATTGTTCTTTTCAAAATACTTTAAACATGAGATAACATTTCCACATTATTTTATAAGAAAAGGATACAAAATATTTATTAATATATTTTACCATCAAAAGATAACTGGTCTAAAGTTGACTTATTCTTCTTTCCAAACATCTTTGAAAGTGAGTTGAATTTTCCCGATTTTTTCTTTTTCTTGTGATTGTCGAGTACTGTTCTATTTGATGAGAGTTCTTCAGAGGAAACTGATATATGATCCGAGGAAATGAGGAACACACGACTCTCATCATCCTCTTGTGAATCTAAAATAAGAAAAGATAAGATTAATTGAAAGAATATTAGCAATGGATAAAAAAACATGAAATGTGTAATTTTTCCATGAAACTTGTTCATTGCTTCCTTTCCTTCGACATTCCCACCCACATTGCCAATCTTTTTCTCCTACAAACTTTTTAATAATTAATTTTCATTTTAGTACTCGATAATCGAGGTGCAAATGTTACTAATAAGTGTTCATTTTCAATCGAGCCTTGTTTAGCAACAAAGGTATATTCCCACACTTTAGTTTGTTTTATAGCAAAAAAGATTTTTTTTTTTTAATTTTGACCTTTTTCACTACTTTTATGTACAACAGATTTCACAATGTTAGATGCCTTATATAATTTTAACAAAACATTGTAGCTTGCATGACCCACGACAGATATATAATTCACATTCTAATTTAAGTTTAAGATTACTAAGTTTGTTTATTAAACATGTATAAATATCAAGCTCGAACTGAACTTTATGAATTATTAAATTTACTATATGAAATGAACTTTGCTTACAATATAAATGTAAACTAGATTTAAAGAATAAACTACTTATAGATTTTAATGGATTAAATTTTATCCGCAATCATCAAGCTCAAGTTGGGTGATCAATGGATTGGTATGGATATCTGGCTAGTGATTTGGAAATGTCGATCCGACTCCTACCTGAGCATAAGTTGCATTTTTTTTCTTAAAGTATTCTCAGTTAGTATCCAAGGGCAGATCCAGAGTGCAAATTTCAACAGAATAGTTGAAAAGCAAAAACAAAAACTTTTCGCCACCTTTTCCAGCCATTTTTTTAGATTTACATTTTTTTTCGTGTTCATCTCCCCGGTCCCCAGCAGCACTTTCGGAGTCCCTGAACCACTTTAGGGTTTGCTATGGCACAACTCCCTGGATTCACCACTAAAGTAGTAAGTAAATCTTTTTTCAAGTCTCAATGCTCATAGGGCTGGAGTTTCAGTAGTGTGAAGCGGGTGAGGGTACGCTACTCCCCATGGATGGGACGCTGGTCCATCACATGTTAATCCCCAGCAATTTGCAGTTTCTCATTACACAGCTGGGTAGACTAAAGCAATATGAGTAGTGCCTTGCCTAAGTGCACAAGCAACTGGCATGAGTTAGTCTCAAACTTCCACCCTTGATTGGGACTATGAATCACAACCGGTTACCACTGTAACAGTGGTAACCGGTTGTGACTTAGGGTCTAGGTGTATAAAGCCACAATCGCACTGGACTTTTTTGGTAAAACTAGTTAGTTAATTAGTCCAGTGCAAACAGCACAGCAAGTTTACCTAACAGGAAACTTACCCAAGCCGCGCGGTTAATTTAACCGAGTCCCGCTTGCTCAGGAAAACTGACCAGGTTAGTTTTACCGAGCAGGAAAATCCAATGCGAACAGCGCGAGTCGAGTAAACGAATGGTTAGTTTCACCATGGCCTGCGGTAAAACTAACGACGTCGATAAATCCCAGTGCGAACGACAGGAAGTTTACCCATTGGAATGTTACCCACAGTCTCTGTAAAAATTTCCCTATTTTAAATCCAGTGCGATTGCGGCTTAAAAGGTTCATGCAGGGAACAACAGACTGCATGAGCCTTTTATACACCTAGACCCTAGGCCTATGCTTGGTTACTGTGCCAACTGCTTTCACATGATCACTACCACAACCACTGCATTTGGTATTTGAGAGTTGGCAACAACTCTACCTACATTAGAATTCCGAAACAAAAACAAACCATGAAATTAACTTATATTTATTACCAAGATGACACTGTACTACGATGTCTGTTTCAAAATTTATTGAAATTGACCAAAAATCATCCAAATTAGTTTAGTATGTGAAAGCATGATAATTATTAATGATTGCATCCTCTGTTATGTTTTTCTATCTGTCATGACCAATCCTCCAATACAAATGAATGCTTTCATCTTAAATTAAAATGAAAATTTAATTCAATTTGAAAAATATTCCAAGGTAAATATTAAAGTTTAGGTAGAATGACTCATGTTGTGCTAGCAAAACTAGGTCCATTGCACCTTGTGAAATCTGGCCTCTGACTTCAAACATGTATCTATTACTCCTGGGAACCATAGGCCTAGAAACATGACAGAGACAGAATAATAAAAACATGTGCAGAGAGATCCACAGTTATTATAGGCCCAACTGTTTGGAATATCAAGCTTTGTAACTTCCTCTAGTCCCTGGAGAGACAGTGAGTGTTCCTAGTTTTGATGGTCCCTTGGGCCTAGAATCATAGGCTTTCTAGTAGGATTTATAACAATCCAGTGTCACACATGCAACAGTCTGTGATGAGGTACCATTTATGATGTCACTCCAAATAGGAAACAGTTTTAGATAAGTTGACCTTAATTTAAATGTGCTGTATCTGTTTTAAATTCTAATCAATTTATGTCATTTGTAGACCAGGTTCAAGTATAAAACTCTTTACTGAATTCATATTGCCCATTTACAATATTTATCAAAGATGGTACATGTGAAGATAATTTAACTTATTATTATTGAAACCAAACTGAACATCTGTAGGGCATGGAATATCTAAATAATTTGTCTGTAAACATTTGTCTTTAGGCTAAAGAAAAATAATATACTTGTTAAGCATCACAGCCCACCCTTGAATATCTGAAAAACTGATAATATTTATTTTTTTAATGACAAAGTATTCCAAATGGTAGTTAATTTAAGTGTTGTTTTAGTCATTTTTCGTAAGTTGGAGCTCCAGGTTAACATATTTTTTGGTAAACTCTGTATTTAAATTTGATTTTTTTTTTTTGGAAATTGTAAACTGTTATGGCAAATGTTAGATAAGTGATCCAATGGGGTAAGATGATGTAAATATGTTGATTACCATTTAAATATATGCTGCAAAAAAAAAAATTAATACATAGATAAATAAAAAATAAAAACCGTTCTTCATTAGGTGTAAATCCCCATTAGAAAAATTTGTAAATTCTCAATGTATAATTGAAATAGTTTCCTTGAAAATATAGGGTAAAATTGACGTAAATCTCTCATTGGAATGTACACATAATGTTTATTCAGTGGTTGAGGATTAACAAATGTTTTTTTTTATTGGGCCTAACCATAAAATATGAAACCACTAGAAGATAATAAACAGAAATTATATAACCATTGGTCATTTTAAGAAAAATGTGTGACATTTATTAGTTTAGATTTAAAACTGATGGTTATAATAGGTTATAATAAACCATCTTCTTTAGTACCAGTCAGGAGGATGCTTACACTAGATTATTTTCATTGCAAATTATTATTAAGGTGGCATTATCTTTAACGTAACCATCTACTCATAACCTTCATTTAAATATCCAGAGAATGTAACTTGACAGGTTTCGAAACATACTGTAAGTCCACTCTTACTTATGTTTTTTATTTTGGTTGATCAAAAGAAAAACACCACATACATGTAATTATACCCAAAAATGTTTGTGCTCAAGCGTAAGGCTTTTAAAAATTTCAGCGTTTTTCCAGTAGGACATCTTCCTTTTATTTCTGAAATATGATACTTCTCATTCCTATTTAGTAGATTAATTTTGGGATATTGTTAGCTATTTCTTACCATATTTTTTTGAGATATGAAAGTGAAAATAAAACAACTCTGATTTGGCTGAAGATTGCAGGGCCCTACCCTAGAAGTCCTTCACCCAAGCCATGCTTACAACACAGATTTTAAATTGCCACACACCCTTGTCTCTGAATAACCTTGATATATTATTTATAAATTTGTGATATTTTATGATAAAATGAATTATGTGATTCAGGGCCTGGATATGCATATCAAACTCAGGTTAAGTAAAAAAATTTGAATGAACATAAGTAAATTAATAAAACTTTCACTGTTGTAATTTTCATTGATTGTTAAAGATGAACTTTTTATTTCAGATGAACTTAAAATAATTTGTACTAAAGTAACTTTAATTTTTGTCTAATTTTGTGTCACCAGGCACACGGATCTAAAGGGGAAGGAAGGGGGAGGGGCAACAGACATGCTCCCACCCCCTTTAGAAACCAAAAAAATTTTTTTTTTTTTTGCACAATTTTGGGGCGCTGCAAGTGCACCAGAGAGTATCTGTAGAGATTGGTTTTCCCAGGCCCTATTGTTATCATTTTGCTGTTAAAACTCATACCTAGGCTTGTTCATCCTGACATTGGGCCCCCTTTTTCTAGCTCCGCTTGATCCACCCCTGTGTCGCAACATTGAGTTTTTTGAGAAAAAATGAGAACTACATCATGCTTTCTAAACCAAGTCTCATTGTAGTCTTTGGAGCGGCACCATTAGGCTGTGGGAAAGAACTAAACATACAGCCAGGTTTGAACCCAGGACCTTGGGATTGGAAGGTAAGCAATGTTAAACACCTAGCTACAGAGCCACTGCAATATGTAAATATATAGATAAATCCACCACAATCATTTTGTGATGCAGATCCCAAGCCTCCTGAAAATGGCGGGTGTCTCCTAATTTTTTTAGTCATCTCCCGTCCTCCAAAAAAATACATTTTTCTTTTGAAAATTTTAAGTCTCCCAAAAATATTCAGAATGGATCTTGGCCTAGCCTAGGATCAAAATCGGTTGTCCCTTCAAAAAATACCACCTCTACTCAGTGTTAAATACAATTTATGTATACTGTATATAATATAGATATTTTTACATATTGTTATGTACTTTTTCTGTGTTCTGATTTTTGTGACGTGTCACACATTTGCATTTACAGTACACAAATATGACCAACAAACCAGCCAACACAAAATCTCCAGATTTTTCAGTTCTCAAAATTTGGACCTCTGGTGATGACAGAGTTTACAACATATCCTTGCATGTAGCTGCATCCTTATAAATGTGAAAATTTTAATACTATACGGATTTGGGTATAAGCCCATACTCAGTAAGCTCTAAGCAGGGGCGGATCCAGGATCCACCAAAAGGGGGAGGGGGCCACTTTCATGTCAACGTAGATTCGAGTGGGCCTGGTTGCCCGTTTTCTTAAAAATTGTGCAAAAAAAAAATGTATTTTTTGGTTTCAAA
>JAOTQE010124968.1:0-12429 GCA_025631205.1 Nesometra sesokonis
CAACGTAAATGACCGGATGAGTGGTTTTTCGTCCGTACCCTGTCCGTTTGTGCAATCCGGTGAGATGTGACAGGTGCATATAGAGTTTATAAAAAATGATGGCTATACTACTTGTAATAAAAACACAACTAATCAATTAAATGAACAACTTTTACCAGTATTGGTAAACTTCTAAAATTTCCAATAATCTTACTAATATATCTAACAATGGTTTTAAATTTTAAAATAACAGTCAATTTAAATTTGAGCCTGTAACACCAGTTGATGAAATATGTAAATTATTTTGTAATAAAGCTTCTGGTTTAGATGAACTGTATCTATTGAAACTTGCGACACCAGTGATTTGTGATTCACTTGCTTTCTTAATACATTTATCCTTGTTTTCTCTTAATGTTTCCGTCAGAATGGACGAAGCCAAAGTAACCCCTATATGTCTGACTATATACCAAATAATTTTAACAATGGCAAAGTTACAGCTGCTATTTTTCTCGATCTAAAAAAAGCTTTTGATACAGTTGATCATGGACTACTCATACGTAAGTTAAATTACTATGGAATAAATGATATTGAATTACAATGGTTTAAATTATATTGATAGATCTCAAGTACAAATTAGTACAACAGTACAAATTTTAACTCTAATCTTATTAATTTCAATGTAGGTGTACCACAAATATCTATTTTGGGTCCATTATGTAAACTCTCTATCCGATACAATGTCTTGTAAAGTTGTAATGTACGAAGATGACACCACTATTCTTTGCAACTCATCTAACCTAGTCACCCTTCAACAAGAATTATATACCTGTATAAATAAACTAACTGTCTGGTTCAATACAAATAAGTTAATTATAAATATTAAGAAAACAAAATTAATGTCATTTTAAACAACTCATATACTCCCTAAATCTAAAGATAATTATCAATTAATTTCAACGGTGAAACAAAAATACCGAGTTAATTCTTTCCAGTACCTTGGTTTCCAAGTTCAAATGAACAGACTAAGAAGGGTTATTTTGTCTGTTGATATATACACTTCTATAGATTTTACATTAAGTTCACTTTCCTGGAAAAATGTAAATGTCAGATGGGATAATCAATTAGCTCTAATGACATTTAAATGTCTAAAAGGTTATGTCCCAACGTACGTATCATCTAAATTTTATTTTTCATTCAAAATGTACACGTAGTGAAAATGGAACAACCGTCAAGGCAAAAGAACATTTCTTACAGATTATGGAATAACCTACCGCTGACATAACAACTAACTTTCATGATTTATCTATTGTTTTTTTTTTATATTCTAAGCTTATAATCTAATCCTATTGGTTATATATTAGTAAGTTATTTAGTTTAGTTTGTTTTTTACTTTTAATTTTCTTTACCTGATGTAACTGTACCACTTTGAAAATCAGTAAAACTAGTACTAAAAGTGCCTACATTATAATAAAGAATAAATAAATAAATAAATTGTGGTCGTCTTTTTCATAAAACGGATGTTTCGCAACTTCGCTAATACGAAAACCGAAATGGATACGTCACACTGTTTTCTGGAAGTTTTCTCACTTTTGTTTTTGAAAGTTATTAAATAGATTTAATAGATTTAATTAAATAGATTCAATGTTTTACTTAGCGATGATAGTCGTATAATACTGATCAATTATAGATCTTTAACGATGTTTAGCTCAAATGTTACAAGAATTTATTTCGTTTCGTTATCATAGTCCGTAACGATGCAAAACCTCCCTATAAAAGCAAAGTTAACCAAATAAACCTCTATTTATTATAGGTATGTCTCCCATTCTCTGTAGACACTCCATTCCTTTACCAAAAACTGTCATTTGGTTTTAAATATGTGCGGTTTCACCACAATATGAGTCTCATGGTAGGAAAATCCAAAATTGAGTTGTTGGTACCTTTGGATAGAGTGTAATATAATCTAACCTTCAAATTATATTTATTGGATAATTAGATCCAAAGATATGAGCATTATACGTTTTTGTCTACGGAAACAGAGTTTTGAGAAAATGGAACATAAAGCAATCGAAATATAAATAATTAAAAGACTATCTCAGGAAAATTTCACAAAGGAGGACACTTTCCTGCATAAATTCTGACCTAAAAAGTATATCATAATGAAGTATAAGTACTCATAGTTGATCAAAAATAAATTTCTCAAAAATCTTACTTCAGACATATTTTGGTGATTATTACATGATCTCACCTACGATGTGATTCATTTTGTGGTACAGACCTTACATATAGGCCTAATAATAAAATCAAAGTAAATACGTAGATGATGTTTCGGCTCGTAACCTACGAGTCTTCATCATTAGACAACAGCTGGTAAGGTAGTTGTACTTGTAGTTTTTGATCTTATCTGCGGCCCTCTATGACCAGGGATTTCAGGACAAGTGACGTTCAGGACGTATTGACCGAAAGGTAACCCACATTTTTTATGTTTGTTTTCGACGTGTAAAATAGTGGAGGTTACTTCCCTGTTACTAACTACAAAGCTTCTCATAAAATCAGGAAAGAAAGGAAATCACTATAATAAATAACTTGTTCACGAAAAAAATCGAACGCTTGGGTTTACCGACGATGATTTAAGTTTCTCTACGCCAACTACCTATGCCTACGTGTAGCCAAAACAGCATCCAATATTTTTGGGTAAATTTTAACGAAACTACATTCACTACTACATTATGCGTATGATAGAATCCGTCGAGAAACTTTCCAGCGAACCAAAAGCGTACTTATAACATGGGTAACGTCCTTTTAACCTGTGTTACCTATATATCGAAGTTATCTTGTATCGCAATTGACGTACTGAAGAACCATAATTTTACATACTGTAAGGAACCAGAAGGAGTATGTAAATCAGAGGGTTTGTAAACTGAGTTATGTTATTTTTATATGTTTTTGTTCCTTACTTATTGCCTCACTTATTTACTACAATTTTGTTTGGGAGATTTTGGGTATATTGAATATATATGGGGCAAGACATGGCAAAACCTCCAAGTTGTTGCAAAATGGGGAAATGGAGTTAATACTAGAACCATGCTACACTTTTTGTAAGCTTTAAATTGAAGGGTCAATTATCAAAATTCGACATCAATAACCAAAGTTATTGAACAAAATAGACAAAATTTCCTTTGAATTTCTTTATATTTCCTGTTGTTATTTGCTTATTTCTCAATAACTTCTTGTGCGACAACTTGGTGGTTTTGCCATGCCTTGCCCCAAATTATAGGCATACTTGTTAATTGAAACATTTAACAACATGTCCTGTAAAACTCAAGCATACATCAAATACGCATACTCAGCAACTTCACAGAAGTCACTGATGATGTAGTTCAGACTTCAGGTCTTTATCCATTTACAACATATTTTCTTCTACAACTTAGAACTATATTTCCCCCAGTATTAAACCATTATTAATATATTTTTGTCAGCTGGTACTTTTCCCGATGAGTTAAAATTGGGTATTGTTACACCTATCTTGACGAAGCATGGGTAATTCTTTAACCAGTTTCCAACGCCGCCTTCTTATTTAAGATTCATGCGTTGCCTTAGATCTCATACAACTTCTTGACAACAATAACATGTTTGACCAACTTCAATTAACCTATAATAGAAAGTACGGAATTAGTCATTCTTAAGGTGCATAATGGTATTATCTTAGCTCTGAACAAAGTATTTTGACTTTTATACATACGATATATCTTGACCTGTCAGCAGCTTTCGAAACCATTGATCATTCAATTCTTATTTTAATTCGAGGTTCTCATCAATCGATGTCAGTGGATATGATTTGACTTGGTTCGAGTCATATTTGTCTTCTATGAGGACAGGTCCAGATTGGCAATATAAAATCAACCAACCTTTCAATCATAGAGTAATATTGCGAAGGCCTCTAAGCGCTTCACAATTATTATCTCCAGTCATTGGGACAAACACCTATGAAATACAATCCATTCCATAATGTTGCAGCCGTAATCAGCGCATATGGCGTTTGTACCTCGCAAGTACCCACTTATACTCCTGGGTGGAGAGAGGCAACGTGGATAAAATGTCTTGACTAGGAACACAAACAGTCGACCAGAGTGAGTCTCGAACCACCAACCTCGTGATTGGTAGCCCGAAACGCCACCGCTGCGCCAACTGCTTCCACAGTTGCGACGTCGAGCATCAAAACTGGATCCTGTATTTTTTTTAGGTTGCATCCCGCTCTTGAGTGATATAATCAGAAGACATTGCGTGCAATACCATGTGTAATGCGGATGATACGCAACTGTATATCAATTTTAATCTATCTAATTAAATTGAGGCTAAATCGATTATTAAAGCATGCTTTGCTTATGTTCAGGAATGGTTACATAAACATGCTTTTTAACTCTTGTAAAACGGATGTTTTATTTATCCATCTAAAACACATTAACAACTTACCTGTTGCAAGAAATATTAACATCGCCACTACTCCCATTACGCCATAATCCGAACTTAGAAATATAGGTGTGCTATTTGACTCATTAATGACAGTATCCATGCACATTAAACATATCAGCAAATCTTTCACCTACCAATTTCGTAACATTAAATCTAATCATAAATCATTAACTCAATTCTTATTAATTAAATCTTCCATGTAACGTCTAGCTTACTGTAATGACATATTTTTTTGACTTCCTAACAAATATCTTAATAAATTAAAACTTCTTCTAAATACTACAGCTCGACTTGTATCTGGTACTTCAAGGTTTGCTCACATTAAGCCTATAATACACAAACTCCAGGAATTTGGATTAATAATGGGTCTAATGTTAATTACATATAAATCACTTAACGACCAATCACCATCACTATTTCTAATTTAATTAAACGTAGATCTAGTATGTACGAGCTCTCTTTGGTCGACTACAAGTACATCTGTACATTTTGTTCCACCTATTCGCTTGACGATGTACATAGACGGGGCCTTTGCAGAGGCTTCTTTAATTAAAGTGTTCAAATCCATTTTGAAAACTCACATTTTTAGTTCGCTGTAATTTGTAATTTACCTTAATCTTTGTTCCACATTCAAGCCAGACTGCTGGTTGTTGATATTTATAAAGTTTTCTGATTAGCTCTATCACATGTTTTGGAAATCCCATCTTCATCATGATGGACCAAAATTGATTATATCTAGCATTATCAAAGGCTTTTGAATAGTCTACAAAACAGATTAACACATCTAGCTGCATTTCCTGACATTTTCGGATTAACATCTGGAGGTTAAAGATATAATATCTTGTTTCACGATGTTTCATGTATCCTGCTTGTGATGCAGATATCTCTTCTTTCATAATTTTCATCATTCTGCTGAGTATGACTTTCAGCGTGATCTTACTTCCGTGACATCTAAGCGAGATAGTTCTATAGTTTTCACAAAGCTTTCTTTGGTAGTGGAACAAAAAGAGCTCTGCACCAGTCAATTGGTAATTATGTTGTCTGTCAGATCTTTACACACAACTTATGCATCAGTGACTCTGCGACTTCACCTCCTTCTAGTAACAATTCTATCGGTATTTCATCACACCCTGGTGACTTTTTTCGGTTCATGTGTTTCATAGCTTGTTCTACTTCATCTCTTAAAGGAGTCCGCTCACTGTGGTGGAGCCTCTCTCTCTATGATGTCTTCATTTTCATCAGTTTTACTTTCATCCATATATAACTTTCTGCAGTATTCCTGCCACCGACATGTATGTATTTTACCATGTATCACTCTTAATTTGGGAGTGTCTTTCCTCGTCAAATGTTTGATCCCAGCATACATTGCCTTGTTGTTTCCTGCTCTATGATGAGCCTCTATGGTGTCACTTTTTTTAACAGATGTTGCTTCTTATCTCTCCTGCAGGCCCTTTGTATTTCAGCTGTTGCCATCCTATATTCTTCACTTGCTATCCTTGTACCGTCTTTTTATTTTCCGTCTTTATTCAATAAGTTTTAATGTTTCTCTGTCATCCACTTTGACATTTGCCGCCTTCTTTTTAGAATGTATTTCTTTGCTGCAGATAAGGTCGATTCTTTTGTTTCTTCCCACAACTCGTTCGAAGTCAATTCATCAGCATATGCTCTAGTAATTCTTCATAACAATTTGCGACCTCCTGTCGATAAGCATCTGGGATGCTTGCTAAATCAAACTTTAGAATTGGCTTGTCCCTTTTCCTATCTTTCACTTAGCACCAGGTGTCCATACACAAAAGTTGGTGATCTGAGCCACAGTCAGTCCCTTGGAAAGTGTTAGTATTTGTTACACATGTTCTTGTACCTTTTTTTTACCAGAACGTGGTCAATTTGGTTACGAGGTGTTTTTTTTTTCATCACGCGATGTCCATGTATACAGACGTCGTTTGTGTTGTTTGAATAGTGTGTAGCGTACTATCAGATTATTTTCAGTAGCAAAGGACATAAGGGATTCACCTCTCTCATTTCGTGTACCCAAACCAAATCTCCCAATGTTGGTTTCCTCACTAGATGCAGTATCTTCTCCTATTGTAGCAATAAAGTCCCCTATCAGGACTAGCATATCACTGTTTGGTGTTAAATCCAATACTTCATCAGTTGCAGTATTGTTGGAGCATAGACATGTATTAACGTAATATTCACAGGCTTGCCCCGCAGCCTTACTGATAACACTCTATCACTTATTGGGTTGTAACCCGGTACAGCTTTAGAGGTCTTTTCTGCAAGGTCTCTGGGCTCTGTCTGTTATCTAATTCTAATTTTCTTTACAGATGCAACAAAATCTATTATCTCGTGAAAGGTAAGCCACTTACAGTTTCATTTACTTGTTTTTCTTTATAGACAAGTGACCAATCACCTTTTCCAAGATTATCACCAAATTGGTCCAGGTCATAATTTTTAGTGGCTCGAATTATCACTTCATTGTGTTTGTTAAATTTTAGGTTTTTAAATTTTCTTGTACAATATATTATAAAGTGGTCAACAAATACCACATACTATAACACCACTTTGTCTAATAATACTTGGGTTGTTACATAATAGGCCTACATGGTCAATGATGGTACTGTTATTTTTGTCGATGCGAGTAAAAGAATCTACCATTAGCACAAGGACGCAGGTCTTTAGGAATTTCTGGTATTTTTTATGTTTGGGATCGTCAACAGAGAAGTTAATATTGAGATCCCCAAACTATAGATTTCTTGGTCAAGAGAGAGTTTATTCATGACATCTTCAAGTTTATCCAAAAAGAAACCGTAGCCAATTGTCTGATACCTGTAGCTGTATGTTATAATGATAGGCTTAGTACGAGGAAGAGTCAACTCTATCCAAGCTATCTCAAGTTGTGGTAACTCCAAATCTATCTGAGGAGTTCAAGTATCTTCAGAGTTAATGTGAATACAAGAGCACCACCATGCCTATTTCGATCCTTACAATGCATATCGTAACCGGGAATTTCCACTTCTTTGTTGCTAATCGTGGCATTCACCCATTTTTCTGTGACTGAAATTACACTAGAACAATATTTTTCTGCTATTAGTCGGAGTTCGGATAATTTGGAAGGAACTGTTAGAGACTGAACATTTAAGTGCAAAATGTGCATACCCTTGAATTGAAAACAACTAAAATCAGTTTCTGAGTTAGATGAAGAAGAAGAGACAGATAGAAGTTCTTCTCTTGATTCAGACGGTTGCATATATTCTACATCGGGGTCGTCAAAGAATGAATCTGGAAACTGTGCCAACCAACAACGGATGCAGACCCAATAGGTGTCTGAAATGGAAAGCCGGTCGTATTCGATCTTGCTCATACCTATACACTTTGTATGATACCAGGTTTCACATTCATCGCAAAAAGTTCTACGTTGGTTATATCGTACATTATCTGGAGCACGAACTGCACGGATCCATTGAGCTAGAATTTAAAGCAATATCTCCTGCCACAATTATTAAAAACTATAAAGTAATGTGATGTTTCCTACTCCATAATTGCTGTAATGGATATTACACCATACAGATTGGAAAAGGGCGAAAGAAAATTTAGGTTGTCAATTTTGATGTGAGCCTCCATAGACCAGTTAGCTAAAACATCCGATCTTTTGTAATCACAATCTGGTACTGAAGCTGTAAACCAGGCAACAGGACAAGTAAACAGCAAGCATTATAGTAATCAGGTGAACTTTAAACATAGCCTTCTTACGTAAATCCATGTTTTTTGAATAATTAAATAATTATGTCTAGGCCCAATAGGGTCAAGCTGGCAATCAAGATGGAAAGGTCCATCTGAGCCTGTCTGACCGCCTATTTGACCACTGACCATACTTGGCACAGTATAGTTGGCATAGGTGGCCTAGCTTTTTGTTGATAGTAGACACGTTGAGGATACAAACATATAAATCCACTTTATCTTAGATTGTTGTATTGACTTTTAAAGTGTTCAGCAGCTATATTTTAAATGTGATTCAACTGCTATAGTATATATTGGCTAGTCTACAAACGTTCCATTATGCTCAACTGTGAGACTTTGGTCAGGGGATTGTATATAGGGTGTAATGACTTGAATCGTCGCGATCGTCGGAAATACACTACCGCGGGCTACACGTAGGCCTAAGTTAAATTACCACTGTGAATCAGTTGAGTGCGTCGGCAACACGCTAGAATTTGTTGTTCTATAGACGCGGAAGGCATTGAACTGTTAAGTGACGGCCGCCATATATTGCAATTATTTGACGGCCGCCATATAATTATAGTTATAATTGCATTGTATGGCGGTCGCCATATAATACACGCCTTTGGCGGTCGCTATATGATTATATGACGGCCGTAAAAAAACAGAACTTCTAAATTTCTTAGCAGATTTTTATTATTTTGCTTTATCTGATAAGGCTACACAGAATTCTGAAATAAAAAAAAATGAAGCCTAATTTTCGAGGTTTCGAATTGGTCGGAGCAGCAACACAAATATTTTTTGTAGGCATTATCAAATGAGATATTATAATAATGAATACAAAACGAAAACATAAATGTAAGTTTCGGACAAATACAGTAATTAGTATAGATTTTTTAATGAACAATATTTCCTGATAATTAGTGAGTTAGGTCAGGTAAATGTCACAACTAATTGATATTGACTTTTAACATTGTATCTGCAAGCACGGTTTTATATTCATCTGTGTGTTTTTTTATTCCTGTTTCTGTAAAATGTTGTATGGTTTGTCAAATGTCAATCTGTAATTTTCGAACCTTACTAACCAGGCCTAAAACTACAATTTACTGTGTTTGCCCTTTTCCGCCACCCTTATCAATTGTTACAAAATACGACAGTTGAATTTAACTAGCCATATTCACATTCAGATTCAGTTTATTCGTCATATGTAAAAACATATATTAATATTGAACATACGAAATTTGTTTTCTAGAGACACTTTTAAAATGTTTAAAATTACAACAGCTAGGCCTTATAACAATAGTTAAACTCTTAAAAACACGGTTTTGTAATGCAGACCAACTACAATACAACTACCATTCAAGTCGCACTCGGTATCTGTGTCGCTTTGTAGTGGTTTTATTTGCAACTAGCCTAAAAAACCTGCTTTTATTTATATTATCATGTAATGGATAACGGTTCTTGTTGAATTTATTTAAATTTGTCTAACAATTGTTTTTATACTCTTTATCTAAATACGTTACATTATGTCAGAAATTCGACTTCTTTCTCGGTCATTCTAGAGAGGGTACTCGTTTAGGAAGGTCGCAGAACAGCTAAGCATTTCCCAGATTGTAATATAATAGTGTTTGTGGGAAAACGCTTACCAAGATTGATAGCACCCTCTATGGCTATTTTATTTAGGGTATAGTACGTTGTCTGCTATTGGTATAGGAAATGGGATTTCAACGGATGTAACCAATCATAGTACGTTGTAAATAACTGCTTTTTGATTTGTATTTTATCACATATATAACACGCAAACAAAAAATTGAGCGTTTTCAAAATAACTTCGGTAACACGCAGCAGGTTACCGCATCTTATTTCCGACATCATGCAATTTATTTGCAGTCTGTTTCGTTCATCCCATTGGTTAGTTGGTCTGTTTGTTCCTCTTCCTGTTAATTTCCATTAGGCCTAAGTTATACGCCATTTATCACACTGAACTAAAAAATTGCACAGTAAAACAAAACGGGAAAGACTTGGCAGCCTGAATGCTAAATTCCGTAAATGTTACGGGCATTTACCCGTAAAATTTACGGATTTTCTTGGCATCCTGGCTACTAGGGTTTTTTCCTCTAAATTTTACAAAACTTTTCCGTAAAATTAATCGTATAACAGTAAAATGTCCGTAAAATTTACTGTACAAAATTACAAATGCCTCTAGAATTTATGGGATTTTCTTGGCATCCCGGCTGCCAGGACTTTTCCGGTAAATTTACGGAATTTTTTTACAGTGCAAGTTTTAATATTTTGTTTGAAACTTAACATGCACTTTCTTAGTACTATACATTAAGCACATCTTATTGCTGTTAACATTTGCCAGTCGGTCGGTCGGTTGGCCACGTGTTAAGGCACTTTTTGGTAAATTGCACATTTTGGCAATTGGTTTTTATCCCCACCGGGGACTATTAAACGGTATGTTTGCGTGTGTGTGGGTGGGTGTATGGGTGTGTGTGCTCAAAATGATACGATTTGCTTCCTCTCTGTCATTTCTAGGCCGAATTTGTTTCCAATGTTTCAATGAATAGCATTGTAATATTACAATATTATTTCTGGTGATGCAACCTGCCCCTTCTTTCCCATGTCATTTAAATAATGCTAACACAGCGTTTACGCGCTACTAGGGAATATACAGGTAACAATTACTTTAGTTCCGCCCATGTTTTAATGATTAGTATTGTGATATTACAATAACATTTTAGTGATGCAACTTGCCCCATCTTTCCCTAGTCATTTAAACAATGTTAACACAGCGTTTACGCGCCACTGGGGAATATGACCGTAGAATAAGTCTCAAACCCACCTATGGGTTTTAGTCCAGTTACCAAAATGTGCAAATTGTCCAAATGTACTGGCAAATCCAATTTCAACTGCACATTTTGGTAACAGTTGATCCCGTCAGGTATAGGTGCACATTTTGGTAGTAAATTTCGGCACATTTTAGCAAATATCGGCACATTTTGGTAGCAAATTTTTGCTACCATAATGTGCGGTTACCAAAATGTGCAGTAACGTAGTTACGGCAAATTTTGGTATACTGCACATTTTGGTAATTTACTAAAATATGCAATTTACCAAAATGTGCCGTAACACCGCGTGCTTGGAAAATTCACATCTTTTTATAATTTTGGTCTGTTCAATATGCGCGTGACTATTCGTGTTTTGTTTTTCATCAGGTCGCTCATACATCAAATTGAAGGGAAAAATCAGTTTCATCTCCATATATACTTATTAGCATGCGCCTTAGCGATTCCCTTGTGATTTTGAAAATCATAATTATTACACAATACGATGTAACAGACATATCTAAAAATACTTTGTCGAGAGATGTTAATAAGCCTACAATATCTTTGCCAATTTGATATAATATTGTTCCAGTAATTTTTAGATTATGTGGTCTTTAATACATTTTTCACAATGTTATTTTAGATTTCAACAACGGGAAATAGAATAACGGAAAGAAGAAATGTAAATCGAGAGATAATAAGAAAATGGCAGAGAAAGTAGGAGGAAAATAAGATAAAACTAAATGAACAAAGATGTACATTCTGATTCTATGTCTCGGTCCTAGTTTCCTACTCGTTCATCATCATCTTGAGAGCCGTTCAAAATTAATTTTAAAACGTTATTTTTTTTATTTCCAACTCTACATAAAATGCGTTATTGATTATCTTGGAATTGATGAATGTGTTAAATGAGGCTAATCATGGCAAAACCACCAAGTTGTCGCACAGGAAGTTATTGAGAAATAAGCAAATAAACAAAGGAAGTATAAACAAATACAAAGGAATTTTTCGTGTATTTTATCTAATAATTTCAGTTCTCCTCATTTAAAAGCTTATGAAAAGTGTAATATGGCTGTAACAAAAACTCAATTTTCAATTTTCCTACAACGTGGTGGTTTTGCCTCAACATGCCTCAAATTATCATTAGGCCTTATTTTAGTATTATTGTTATTTTGTTAGGCTAAGATATTACTTTTTCTGGGACTATTATAAAAACTACAATTCAAGTGAATTCATAGGATTTCACAAAAAACAATAACTTACTTTCATTGTTGTCTTCTAAATTAATATGCCTACCAAAATAAATTGTAAAAGTCAACAAACAGTTAAATGCAGTTAATTGCAAAAATCAATATTAGAAGACAAATCTAAATAATTAAAAAGAGTACACCAAATAATGAGTAGTGGTCAAGTCGTGGTTTATATACACCAT
>JAOTQE010124979.1:0-12429 GCA_025631205.1 Nesometra sesokonis
TATATATGTGTGTGTGTGTGTGTTGATAACCGTTTGGGTGGATAAATGTTCGGGTAATTAAGTGTCCGGGTGAATCATTTTTAGGCTGATAAATGTTCAAACAATTGGATAAGTTTTCGAGCTGATAAATATTCAGTAGAATATGTGTTTGGTGTAGACGTGCTCTAGTTCGTGTACATGTCTATTGCTAAAGTGGAGAAGTACAAAACAAAAGAACAGCTAATGCTTATATTACTCTACACATCAGTTCTCTATGTGCATAGATTTAGAAATAAGAAATCTGCATATTCATTTATTTTACAAGCAGCTTAATATACAAATATTTACATGTGTAAGTTTACTTCTGAAAAATGTTATTTGTTAGTGCAGCTGAACGTCTAACTAATGGATAACGGTATACTATGTAGTTATATACAAATTTATCATATTATATTAAGTTATTTTATATAAAATATAACAAACATTTATTTTTATAGTAAATTTCTTATACTTAAGTATTATGCTACTATACTTTTTTTATAATTTCACCAGAGTTAATATAACATTGTTATGTTGATACAATTCGTATTTTGTTTATTAAAATTAAATTAATTAGATTATATTAATACACTTATAGCATTGAATAGTTTACATGTCATATAAACATGTTTGGGAGTCTCAATCTTTATAATTTTCTGCTAAGTATAAGGAAGAATGTCCAAGTGAATAAAATAGAACCGTCCCCATTGTTATCATTGGGCTGATCCAGTGTGATCTTGTTTAAAACAATCAGAGAACCAAACATTTTGAAAGAGCCAAGCCAAATTAGGCATAAGTCGGAAAATTGAAAAATTGAGATTTTTTTTATATACTATAGAACTATACATTATTTTCTTTAACATGCAAACAAAAAATCAGTTTCGTACGATGTTTCCTTGTGAAGTTATGAACAATCGAAGAATATTGTGGAAATTTGGCATTTTCGACTTATGTCTTATGTGATTTGGCTCTGCCACATCCATTAGATTCTTAAAAAAATGGCTAAGACTTTGACGTAAGGCTACCACTATCCGGGCTCCAATTGATTAATTGCTTTATTCAAATTGGCCGGTTATGTTCGGCCCAACTTTGAGGTATTTTTATTCAAATTGAATCATGTATTGACCCATATTATGTTGTGATGTGTGTAGGCCCGACGCCTCGGCCTGGCATATGTCGGGTGGCGTGCCGGATCACTCTAGCCTAGATATTCTTAAATATTAGGTTAAACTAATAGAACTCTTTCAATTCCTATGATGTAAAGCAATCCATAATGAATAGAAAAGTGGATGAATGTAGTACAAAAAGCAAAATAATGTTAGCAACTGGTTTCAAGTAGTTAAAATAGATTAGGATTTACGATTTCTGGCGTAATATAAAATAGCAAACAATCATAATACAAAGTATTGCACCAATTTATAAAATATTACCCGCATAACAATAGTTACATAATCCATTTTTAATTTGTTGACATCGTCGGCTTGTCTTGTTTGGTTTGGTTTATCTTATGTAAAAATGCAAAAACGAGAAATACAAAACCAGCTTTGAATAAAACACAATTGGATATTTGTTTTTCTTATTTCGTTTTAATTAAACGCATTTTTTCAAAGAGAAGGTTAACAGTTAATACATTTAGACTTGTGTTCTTACCAATGCAACATGAACTTTTTCGTTAGATGACTTTGGAGAAAGGTGCCAAAATATTACCCCTCTATGTGACTTGTCAGTAAATGTTTTAATATATTAAGAAGTCAACTTCAATTTAAATGAATTTTAGTTTTATTGCATTTTGAAGGAAAACAATCGCCTTTTAATTTAACAGATTTAATAATTGTATCGTACTGTAGGCCTATAGGTATTGATGGTTGCCTATAATCAACAATCGTCGACAGTCGTCACAACCTGACATGAATGTACCCGCCAAGTGCACGAAATTAGTAGGTAGCAAGAAAGAACGACTTTGGGAAACAGACAAGATGTAACCTCTGCATTTTCTTACAGTTTTACCCTGAGGTCTGAAGTGTTGAAAAAAAAAATTCTAACCCTCTGGAAATAACACCTTCCGAATATCCAATGCATTTTTGGAAGCATAGGCTTAGCAAACTGAGATATAGTACAGCCCTGAGTGGAAAACAAGGATTATGCCACTGTTTTACTTAAGTACTCCAGGTAATTGTTTATGTAGTGATTTATGATCTGTTTTGATAATAAAAACTTTTTTGTATAGTACTATTAAAAATCATTATTTTTATAAATTTGTAATCCATGTGTTTTTATACTGAAGCTCGCCATTAAACGTTTAAATGAAAAAAATGGTAGAATTTTTACTGAGTTGGGACTATAGTATTGTTAGTATGTTGCATATGCAATGCTACACTAGGCCTAACCTTGAGCATATCTTGTAATGCGTATCCGTAACAATTCTCTGTCCACATGGGAACTAAATATTTTGGAGCTAGTCCCAAGTTTTTTTTCCTGTCAGCACTTATCTCAGTTTCCTAAGGCTTGACAGCCTTGTACAACCTTCCAATGTGTTGTTGCCAGTCCAGTTGAAAACTCTCTGCCTGGTACCGATAACAACAGGGCCACATGACGAGTGTCTTCAAGATTGCGTTGGACCTTTCAAAAATCACAAAACAGAAGTGGGACATTCGACCTCCTCTACAATTTAACACTTGTGCAATTGAGAATAATAATTTTACGGTCCAAACTTGAACACTGAAATCATGACATGTGACATTATTTGTACTAACGATCTCTGGATTGACAGGCAATTATTAAGTGACATATTCACTATTCTTCATTAATCTAAATTAAGTCACCAGTAGCCTATACATCGTTATATTAACACTAGGTCTATATATGATTTTAACACTACAGGGTAATTGTGAATAGGCCTTATTTAATCATTAATATTTTGCAACATAATCAATGCATAGCTTTATCAAGAGCGTCATATACATTATATTCGTGCTTATGAAAACTCGTATTTGGCGGATGAGTCCAGCTCATTAACAATACCAAGTATAAAATAGTATTACAACAATCCAACAAACTCATTTACATTATTTACAATTTACAAAAACACTCGAGAAACCGCCTCATAAGAAGCAATAGTACACATTTTTCTACCAATATAATGATTAACTACAATAATGTCCGTCTATATGTCGCGTGTTTTTACAAAACCTAAAAACATCATTTCAGTAAGTTCTAGACGTACCCCTTATGTCAACGTTGAAATTAGAAAAACAAAGTCTCGTTGCTTAATAGTTCTGGATCTGTTAAACTCAACTGTGTAGAAAATAGCTCATTCATGAAGTAGGGTCGATTACTTATTTAATCAAACGAGCGAGTCTATAGCTCATCCCATAGGCTAACTAATACCAGCACGGTATATGTCTCTCATTTGAGGCTAGTCGTAAAAATTACCAAGTTGTCGCACAGGAAGTTGTTGAAAAATAAGGCAATAAAAAAACATGAAATATAAACAAAAACAAAGAAAATGTGTGTATATTGTTCAATTAATTCAGTTATACATGTCCGATTTTGGTAAGCTACCACTCATTTTAAAGCTGACGAATGGGTAAAATATTTTTAACAATAACTTAATTTTCAATTATTTTTTTCTAAAACGTGGGAGGTTTTATCGTGTCATGGTCTAAGAGTTGGTTTTATTTGGTAAAACTGTATAACCATGAAGTTATCATCTTGTTAGTATTCTAATCTTCAATAGGCCATGTGTTTAATTTATATAAAATTTTCGACATTAATCTCTTTTTGCATTCCATTAAATTTCACATTACAATTTATTAATATTTCAATTATTTTATAATTTGCAATTGATTAAAACCCGGAGGTTGTTTGGAATTTTCCATTTTTTAACCGTTGAGTTTAAAAAAATGTTAATAAACATATTCACAATTGATTTTAAGCACCGTCTAAATTCTAAGCGCTATTTTCAGGGCCTTCCATTTGTGAGGTGTCATGACAAAATGAGTCGTGTTGTACGCCAGGTCATTTAGAGATATTCACAAAAATAGTCAGAAAGTCATAATTTCACAAAAATGTGATTCCTGTAGTTTTGTTAAATTTAGTAATTAAATTTTATGATTCCAAACTTCCTGTTTATGTTTATTCACAATAAACATGTTTTTGAACTACATTTTGTAAAGACTGTTTTCCAGATTCAATGGAAAAACATACAAGAAGTCAACAGTTGTTTATCTTTAGAGTCAATTTACTATTTAGTGTGTTTTCATACACCTATGTTTTATGATTTTTCTCTGGTTATACTGAAGCTATGAACCTCATTTAAAAACCAATTTAAAGCTTATAATCTCCCCTATCCAAATACAACAATAACTGAATTGTCTTTTTCTGTACAACACGACTTATGTGGTGACACCTCACATTTATTATGCCAAACGGAAATCGGCACATCCGGGCAGTAGCTTCGTATTAGAATAATAGTGGAAATCTTGAATGAGGATGAAGAAACCATGTTCGCACCACATGCAGGTCATTGCGCCAAACCATATAATTGTACCTAAAAAGTACTCTGCTACACCTATTAATAAAATACCACTCGATTTTTAATAACATTATAATGTTCGATGGTACACGCTTCACAACACGAGCACCTCCATAATAAACTAAGACACCTTTATTTTTTGAGGAAATGTTATGGAAGGTCACTTTTTAGTAAATAAAAAGCCATCCCCTACTATAATATTTCAAACATGGGAGGGTATTGTTTAGGCTCATTGGTCCACATGTTAGTTTGTACTCATGGGGTCTCTACAGCCAGTGAGCTATTAACACCTTACCGGATATATAATTAAAATTCTGTATAATCACCTAATATAAACATTAACATGTTAATTATTGTATTACTTGCAGTTAAAAGGCTATATGAAAAACATGCATCATTTTCGATATTGACAGACTTAATACATTTTGTTGTAACCTGTAAAGATGTATGGTCCAGCAAAAAAAAACACATATTTTGCTAAATCTAAAATATACCTTTGCCATTTTTTAACGGAACGAGTTTGCGCAGAACAGTGTTGTTAAAAGTATCTCGGCGCCTGATGGTGTCATTTTGGGGAAATGTTATTTTGTCTCTAAAATTAATTTTGATACCATAAGATGTTGTCTTGTAAACCAGACTTTATTTTATCAACACACAATCCTATTCTCAGCATTCTCAAGATACGTCCTTGTTAATCTGAGCAAAGTTAGAGGAAAACCATTTCAAATAAACTATTTTTTTATAGGATAAAGGCAATGAATCTCACGTTGTTTCAAAATCTACAAACAAATAATTATTGAAATTTAATTTTTGGCATTGTCATCAATTTTAGTCGCCAACAAATCTTTAATAGTCAAAAAATGAAAACTGCGTGATGAATCCGGTGCCTTATTATATTTTACGAAATATATATTTAGAATACTGTTTGAAAATACCAACAAAGAAGTGGCTAATTTATTTATTTTAAATAGTAACTGCCAGTTATGATGCAATAATGTAAACAGTTTATAGTATACAAAACGCAAGTTTAAGTTTGAGGTATTTTGCAAGTTAATATTTATCCAAAATTGTTAATTAGAAATGTAATTGGTCCGTTTAATTGTTAATATGATGGTAGTGAGTTAATTGGTAAATATTAAGTTTAATTCCTATAATGCATGCCTTATTAGGTATTCTATTATAACAATATTAACTAGTCGAAACTACCATGGTAAGGTTCTGACGTGGGGCGATCGCGGCCAGCCTCGCGCCCTCTGTCGTCAGATCGCCTCGTTCCAACAATTATAGGCGATTGTTTGCTATATCGACAGTCTCTATTGGCGGGAAATCTTAAAGGTGATCTATCTCGCCTGTCAAAGTATGGCTCCTGGGCAGCAAACACATCCAAGGCACTTTGTGTTCGACCTGAAACTCGTTTTGTTTCACCGGAACCTCTACTTGACATTGAGATACTATTTTCCGACGAAATCCTTTTACTTTGAAATTGATGCCTACTTGGTTTGTTTGTTCGGTAATTAGAGTCTTTTCGATTATGTCCAATTTGTTCGTCATCTACTGCACATTCAGTACTGTGTCTTCTTTCTAATAACGGGGAATGACTTTCGTCTCTAAGGCGAGTTAACGATGAGGCACTATGAGGGCGTTCCCGTTGACTGGGGACATCTAGGAACGACATACCCGAATGGGGGTCCCTCTCTAATCCATACTCTTTGCTCCCACCCTCCATGTTTTCTCTGTATGTTAGCCTATGTTCTTCAAAAGACCTACTTCGCTTTTTGTCAGATGGATAAATGTTAGTAGGCGGTGTATCGTCCTCAGCGAGTTCAACTGTTAATGTTGGCGAACACGAAAACTTATGAAAATGTGTTTTTGAGGAGGTGGCGGGGGAATCAACAGTTAGAGAGCGTGAAGAAAGTCTTGGTGAGTGACGTGGCGAATGTCTAGTTAATGATGGCTTTTGCTTCTTTGGCTGATCATCATCCGGTGCCAGGAGGACAGGTATAGACATCATTCTTGACTTTTCACTATAAAAGTTTCGTTTTATCTCCCCTCTTCCTCTACCGCATCCTGTCCCCACTTTGTGGAATACTGGCACCTCCTCCTCAATTTGTGGGGAAATAATAGACGATTCAAGGCCACATTGTTTACTATGAGATTGTTCAATATTTCTATTAGGACTTATGGCACGTATATCTGATCTTGGAAGTTGTGGAGATCGCTTTCCAACAGGTTTGAACGCACTAGATCGATTTCCCTCAACGGCATCATCGATATTTAACCGTTTTTCTCTCTTCACTTCTTCAGGTTTATCGTGTTCGCCTGCTCTCCATTCTGGAATCTTATCCCATGTATCTGGAGACTTTGTTACTTGGGATGTTGTATCTAGTGGTGGTGATAGTGATGGTGGGGGATCATCATCCCCTAATATTCTTTTTCGCTCCTCTCGTAAGAATTCTTCCTCAATACTATCCTGTTGCAGTACAAATTTACGTGACGACATGCGACTCCTACCCGAGGACATACTAGGTCCAGATTTTCTTGTCCAGTAGTCTACAGTATAATCTTCGCTAGCTGTCCTCATGTCTGCGGAATCTGGAACTTCAAGAATTTTCCTTGGTGTGTCAAGCAGAGAGTCACTATGTTGTTTTCTGCTAATTCTAAGTCGTCTGTTTCGTCGTGATTTGTATGTTGACGGTGTATCAAACATGGAATCCTGGCGGAGGAACTCTTTGAATATTTTGTCAGTCTTTTCGTCAATACTGTAATCTCGTTTAAAATAGTACTGAAAGCGGTCGTCCCGGTGACTTCGAAACAATCTACCGAGCCTTCCAAATTTTCTTCGAACTGACGATGTTTCGCTTTGAGAATCCGAGCCCAGATTAACAGACGCATCACTCGCCGAATCGAAGTATGTAGATGCAGACTGCGAATCAATCTCGCTCTCATCTTCCGGAAAGCTGAAACTATCGTCAATGGCTTCACCTTTTCCGGAAGTAAATTGTCGACGTTTTTTAGAGGCAGTACGAGAATCACCGCGTTTGCGCGTAAAACATTCGGCATCGTCTTCGATTTCTGTAGATGTGGCTTTTGTCAATACTGGATATTCCCGAATCGGGCTCGACTCGCTAGACAGACTCGGTACGTAGCTTTCAATGCTAGTGCTCTCCTTATCGCTCATTGCATAAAGATAGCGTTTTTGTTCAGACATACATTTTTGTTCAATTGAGACATATCCGCTATCTCCTTGCATTTGACGAAGGTTTCGGCCACCCTCTCTTCCTGAACTATCACCAGACTGTCCTTTGCTGCGATCAGAGGTATCGGACTCCTCCGTGCTAATACTACTGAACGCCAAATCAAAACTGTCGTCTTTCGTACGGGCATGTAATTTGTGCTTCTGTTGTACTAACAATCGATCTTTGCTATCATCCATTGAATGATACCGTCGTTTTATTGTACTGACGTCAAATTCTTGGGTATTGTTAATATTATCTTGCTGAATAGCTGTAATCACCGTATCTGGTTCAGAGCTGTTTGAGGTGGATTCTTCAAGCTCAAATGTGGCACGCAGTTTCCAAAGTTCTCGATAATCTTGGTGCCTCTCCTGGCGACTAGTCTGATCTTCAACCTCGATTTCCGGCGGGTCAAAATCACGACAGAGCCCTCGATATTTAGAATCTATATAGTATTCGGCGGATAATGGCCGAACATGGTGTAACATTGGTTTAGGTTTAGGAGAGTGAGGAGGTCTTGAATTGGAAACCCATGAAGATTGAAATGAATGAGGAAGTTCGTGTTCTGTATCGTCATCATCGTAAATGTTTCTATTAATATAAGGTTGGGATATATCATTTTTCTCATCATACGTATGCGAGCGTCCTTCTATATCTTTGTGGAATTGAACGGATACTTCACTCATGTGTGCACTTTCACATGGTGATGGCGTTCTGGTTATAGCTTGTTGAACCTTTAGCGTTGGCCTTGGTTTACACTCTGGGCTCATGCGTTTTTCATTCCATTCATTTAAGTCTTTTAATCTAGCAAGTTGCTCTATGTCTAATGATCTCGTTCTATTGCCGTGTTGATCGTTAAAATTAGGACTTCCATTATGATTATCACTATCTCCATCAGTATATCTGCAAGAAACAAAACAATTATGTCAAAACATGGTTTCACTGTTATATTTCTGTTTTGGCGATACGCAATATTTTCATCAACATTATAATTACTGTAGTTGTTATTTCTGAGATATTCGATCGGTGTTTCAGTGTCGCGTACAACAAGATGTCAAATATCTTTGTTTTTGTTGTTGTTGTTGTTAGTTGTTGGCTATTGTTGGTTGTTACTGGTGTTATCATTACAACATCATGTACTAATTGATTAGTATTAAAATGGGATTGTTCAGTCGCAGTATTGTACGTGTCTGCATTTTTTTTATCCTGTCAAGTGTTGTCTGATGGGTCTTCCATTCAATTCATATATTGTATACCAATTGCTAGACCTTATGTATTTTGCGGCCACTGTGGAAGCCACGTGGGTGGATTGTTTCTCTGGAGGCTAATGGATGGACTCAGCACTAGGGGTAAACGGCGTTTAACATGTGGATCAATTGAAAAAGAATTGCAGCACAACAAAACGAACGTATATCGTATAAGATTAGACTGTGAGTATGTCTAAAAAATGTGTCAGATAAACACATTTCTCTCGCATCAAATCACATCTTCTACATGATTGTATTTACTTAATTAGATACGGTAGGTCTACTGGATTGATGAAGATTCTAATTTTTGCTGTTTATTAGGGATCGTTTAAGTTCTATAAAGTGTACTGTCGGCGCATGATTTAAAGTTTCTAGTTTTCTACTTATGCTTCCTTTTGCTTGGCTCTACCACAATTAGATGGTCATTTTTTTGAAGTGGATAATATACAGTAAATAAATCAGCAGTTACCTTCTCGAGTAATTTGCTGTTTTCCTTAGCTTTCCATGAGGTTTATGGTTGTTGTTGTTTTTGACATGGGTGCTAGGTGAACCGTCAACACCTACAATATTCCCGTTACTTGTTTGACCAACTCGGTCTGGTAATGTATTCACATCTGTCATCTGACATTCATCTATATACAACATAGATAATAATAAAAACACTATTTTGTATTAAATTGCTTCTGGTGAATATTGACTTAAAAGTGCATTCCTTCCAAAATCGACCTCAAAATTTTTTTTTTTTTTTTAAATTTACCATTTCATTATTTCGAAAATAATAAATATGGTTAGTTTCCTAGATATGTGTACCTCTGCAGATTTATTTTCGAGTAGAGAAAAGGAAACATAATTGAAATCTCTTAGACTAGGCCTAAACGATTTTTTGACATGACCCGTTACTAAACAAACTAGACTGTTCACAAAAGCAAAACAAATATATATTCATCTGCTTTATTTTTTTTAGGATCCACCCAAAAAATTAATTATGTTATTATTTTGTATTTTTTAACGTTTGAAAGAAATAAAATGCTATAATTACTGTATATACAGATCATTCATTATATTTATATATAGGAATACAAAATATGGAAGGAATGGGTCCTAAAATTACACAACGTCACAGATACAACTAACTTGTCAATCCATCTGTTTATTTGTCGATTGTTTTATTTTTTCAGTTTTTGACACGCCAAGAACCAACGAAGGACCGAAGCATGATTCTGATTGAACAGTACATCGTACGTCGTCCGGTCAGAAAGTATACTTCCGTTGCGCAGTTTTTGTGAGGCGGGGGTGGGGGAACTAGTAAACTTCACAGTTTTCACTCATTTGAAGTAAGCTGAGTTTAAAAAATAGTTGTCAATTTTCTAGATTTCAAACTTTCGCGCCATGTTGGATGTTAAAATCTTTTTAGTGTCAAAATGTATTCTTTGATTTATACTCCATCAAATTCCGATATTTTCAAAATTTTCGATTGGCGGGAATATTGGATTTCAAAATGGCTGCCGTTTTACTTAATATTAGATACCATAATAACAGAAAGTAGATTATACATAATATCTATTGACAAAATATTCCAATGCCTGTTTTGAGTGATAGTTATAAGAAGGATAAATTCGATCCCAGTTATCATTCAAGTGGTTTATACCTCAATAAAATTACTAATCCCAAATTGTGGGACTTCCATATCTCTGCAACTAGTAGTCATACAGAGCTGGAAGATATGTTTATGATCGCTGTAATTAAACATTTCATTAGTGATCGGAAATAGGTCAAGTGACCTTTGACCTCTGCTTAAAGCGCATGGGAATTTTATATCTCTTCAACCAGTGGATTAGATTATTAGTTAGATTGTTTTTTTTTTATTTGGTTTGGAAGATAGATGTTTGTAGTTGCTGAAATGAAACATTTTCTTCATAAGTAACCGGATTTGTCAAATGACTTTTTACAGCCCACTATACAAAATTTACATATTAGCAGCCATTTTAAAGTCCAAAATGACCGTCAAGATGAAATCTAGAAAATTGACATTTATTTTTGAAATCAGCGTGGTGGAAATGTGTGAAAAATTTGAAGTTTACATTTTCTCCAAAACCCCAATTCGTAGCCAGACTACCAGGAGAAAAAATCCCTACTATTATTGGGAAGCGTGTACTGTGCTCTAACGTCGCTGCTTACGTTACTAAAGGTCTCATGTGAAAGACATATAACTTTTATAATGGTTAGTTAATCGGTAAGTCGGCTGGTCGGTCTTTCACATTACGTTTATCATTTCAATTTATGCAGTCGACTTCTTCATTTACAAAATTCTTAGTTACAAAATTTTTATTTTACAACAAACAATAGACCTATTCAGCCAAAGACGTCATTTTAATTAGGATCGTTGATTGCAATCGCCCGATATGATTTCAATGCATTATTTCACACTTTCCTCCTGTTTACTAAAACTTCAAATGTCACACACAACAGAATAGAATAAACACAATTATTTCCTTTCGATATTAGTGTTTATAAAAATTTTCCATTTTTACCAACCTTCTCATTTGGAGATACCTTCCAGCCATTGGCGTGTGTAAATGAGAAGGTCTTCTGTAATACAGTAGTTTTAAATTTATTTAAAAAAATCAATTTTATATCAGTTTTGATATATCGAACCCAATTACAATTTACAGATTAGTTCCATTTTCATATAATCTAAACTTACCTAGTAATGGTTCAATTTTTAGTCCATTAGATCGTTGGGAATGCAGATTTTCATCTTCGCCACTAGAAGAAAAATTTGTGATAATGAAACATTTGGGAACAAACTTGTTCGTAAATAAATAAAGTGTCAGGAGCGTTCTCTAAGCCTCACCGCAACCAATACATGGTCGCGTCTGGTAACACAGAGCAAGGTAAATCACAATAAAACAACATTTTTTAACCTTCTAGGTTTTTAGGGTTGAATAGGAACTATTGTAGAAAAAATGTACAGATGCTGGGGCTGACAGTATATAGCACAACATTCGTCAATTTGTCATATTATGTGTCGGTCATTGTGATGTTTTAATACAATTTACATGTTACTAAGAAATTATAATACATACTCCAAGCAACAAGATACATGTCATGGTGATAGATTCAATATTTAGAAATAAATTATGTCATCATCAGGAATGACAATATTTATGCCGAAATACTGAATCATGTCACGATGGCGTGTATACTGATTGGAGCATGTATTTTACTTTCTTACTTGAAGTTGATTAGTGGACCTTTAGGATTACTAATGCATCAACATATTAACGAGTTGGTGTAATGTAAAAACAATAAATAGGCCTATATATATATATATATATATATATTATTTTAATTCACAAAATCATTCTATTGAAAATTTCAGAGTCATTCAATTGTT
>JAOTQE010124990.1:0-24218 GCA_025631205.1 Nesometra sesokonis
ACCGGTGCAGTAAGTTTTCTCTTTCGAAGTTATAGACACTTTTTACTCCGTTTTCATGTACGCGGGGATAATAACGTCTGGCTGTGCCCCTGGAGTGGCGCATCCCGCCTCTCCCCATCGAGCGTCTCAACGTACGCCCCTCTAAAGTTAACCACAAACAGTAAATTGTACACAACAAAAAAAACATACAAAAACACTGAAAACGAAGCTTTGGCTTGTCAAATTTAAAATTGGAACGAGCCCACTTGCAATGATAGCAGAGAAAATAACAGCCAAAAAAACCTCAATAATTTAATAACAACAGATCTCATGTGTATCTTTAAGTTCTTAACTCTATGATCTTATACTACTTTCAGGGTCGATTGGTGGGGGTGAGGGGGCAGCTCCCCTCCCCCCTGGCTGCGCCCCTGGACTGGCGCATCCCGCCTCTCCCCATCGAGCGTCTTAACGTGCGCCCCTCTAAAATTAACCACAAACAGTAAATTTTACACAAAAATACATACAAAAGCACAGAAAACGAAGTTTTGGCTTGTCAAATTTAAAACAGGAACGAGCCCACTTGCAATGATAGCAGAGAAAACAGCAAAAAAAAACAAAAAAAACACAGTAATTTAATAACAGATCTCATGTGTATCTTTAAGTTCTTAACTAAACTAAACTCTATGATCTTATACTACTTTCAGGGGTGGATTGGTGGGGTGAGGGGGCAGCTTCGCCCTCATCTCCCACCCCTTCGGAAAGTAAAATAGGACTATATCAATATTGTTAACATTGTCAATAAAACGAAGATATTTAGCAATCATAACGCAAGAATTGATCCCGGAGGCCATCAAAGACATTTGTCCTCCGGACTCCTACTGCCCCACCCCCTTTTCCAAAATTTTGCAGCGCCCTTGACTTGGTTTTTTTTTTCAAATGATATAATTGTTAATTATGATATTGTTAAATAGGGCCCAAGTATGATTTGATTAGTTTTAGCTTTGAACATAAAATAGTGTTGTTAAAATTAAAAGAGAAAACGATGAGATTATGTTTGTTGGCGATATAATAACAAACTAGGCATCAATATTGTTGTTAGCATATTAGTATGCTTATTGTATGATGAACAGTATGTGTATGATTCCGATTCATCTTGATGTAAGAATATTAATATAGTACGCCCTCAACTTCACTCCTGATTTTCATAAGAATAAAATTTTGTTTAATTTAAATGTTTATGAAAATCAAGTTAAAAGTTTATGATCAATCAATCATCCGTCGGTCAGTCAATCATTGAATGAATGAATAAATGATTTAATGAATGAATGAATCAATCAATCGATTAATCAAACAATCGATTAATTAATCAATCGATTAATTAATCAATCAAGTAATTATTAATCAATCGATTGATGAATGAATGAATGAATGAATGAATGAATGAACGAATGAATGAATGAATGAATCAATCAATCAATCGATTAATACATCAATCGATTAATTAATGAATCGATTAATTAATCAATAGATTGATGAATGAAGAAATAAATGAATGAATAAATGAATGAATGAATAAATGAATGAATGAACGAATGAATGAATGAATGAATCTATCAATAAATCAATCGATTAACACATCAATCGGTTAATTAATCAATAGAGGTATGAATGAACAGTGGCGGATCCAGGATCCACCGAAAGGGGTCACACTTTTCCACACCGGGTGGGCGTGGTTGGCAATTTTTCTGACGAGCAAAAAAAAACAGGAAAAAGGTCAACAGGCGCGGATCCAAGGGGGGAGGGGCCTGAGGGACCCTGGCCCCCCTTTTGAAACCAAAATATGTTTTTTTTGCACCAATTTTTAATAAAACAGGCAACCCCCCCTCCCCGGATCTGGGGGTTGGCCCCCCCCCCCCCACTTTCAGAGGATCCTGGATCCGCCCTGGTCAACTCCCCAATTTGGTCCCCTAGTACCCTATTTTGGCCATATTTTGGGTTTTTATGGTAGATTTTGGGCCCGGCGCATCTACCTTAATAGGGGGCGCGCGTTTGGTTGCACACCGCCCGTCCTAAATCCGCGCCTGGCTCATTTAATATCACTCAATTTTTACGAAATTGTATGACGTTAATCCTTATACTGCCTAAGCCACGAGAATTTAATTTAAATTTAATTACTACAAGTAAATCACATTTTATTATTTGAAATTATTAGGGGTCACACAGACCTTGTGACCATCAAAATTTCACCAAGGGGGTCACGTGACCCCCAGGGACCCCTTGAATCCGCCACTGATGAATGAATGAATGAATGAATGGATGGATGGATGGATGGATGATGGATGATGAATGATGAATGAATGAATGAATGGATGGATGAATGCATGAAATGAATGAATGGATGGATGAATGAATGGATGAATGAATGAATGAATGAATGAATAAATGAATGAATGAATGAATGAACGAACGAACGAACGAACGAACGAACGAACAAACGAACGAACGAATGAATGAACGAATGAATGAATGAATCAATCAATCAATCAATGAATCAATGAATCATTCAATCGTACTTTTTTACACTTTGTTTTTTTAACTATGAAAGGAACGGTTGTTTTTCGCTAATAAGGATTGTGTAATCATTAATAAATTGACACACATGACAAAACACGAAGAATTTCTTCAACTTGACTTATCAACTTATAATCTGACTTTTGTACTAAAAGCCCACGAAACTTGATCTGGAAGTGTGGAGTACATTGTAAACCAGTCACGCGTCATTGCCCAACGACTCTCTCTCAAAGATTGGATCGGAATGCTGGTGTCAGCGTGTTGCGGTAGAGGCGGAAGATAAACACATTACAAACAGTATTTAGGGATCATAAAGTTTTCATAATGTTGGATGTTGATGATTGTAAGTTTTCTAACATTCATTTTGTGGTATGTTTGTTTTTACTTACGTTACTATGTGTTTAATCGTATTGTATTATTGAAGATATGTATTCTGTTTTGAGTGGAAGATGAAGATGTGCTAAGTGGGCGCGGTACACCGTGGAGAATGAACTTAAAAGTGGAAGTGGCCTCCACGAAAAATTAGCATCTCCCTGACTACGGACTAAGTACTACACATACACGCCAAGGCCTAGATTTTTTTCATGTATAATGTGCGAGTTAGGTTGCTCTTCATAACATAGTCACAGGCTGATTTAGAGGGACTGGCCCTGTTTGAAAACGCATTATTGTTATATTATTAAATAAAAACAAATTAACAAAATAAATAAAATTAAAGTACTGTACTGTAGAAGTTATTTTTCCCAATGAAATGTGTTGTTCAATTCACTCACTTTTTAAAATACTGTTATTACATTCCTTGTTAAACTGTTAATGATGATTTTTGCAAATCGGCAACCAGAGGGTCCCCACAGATTGAATTACATACTCAGTGTACACATAATTACCTATTCAAAATAGTTTTAAAAACTATTCATTTACTGTATAATAGGATCTTGTACTTACAGTAGGACTAAAGAAAATTCTTGTTTGACCTGTATGAAATTGGGTAGGGGCAGGAAAAATATTTTTAATTCAATATAGTTGAATACTAACTCTAAATACTGCATAAAGTTGGCAGGTAATTAGTGTTTAAAAATACAGGACAGGACCAGTGGCATGAGCCCTGTGGCGGCAAAAAATAAAATTAGGATAGAAATGTGAAACTTAGACCTGGAGCACCGCCCATCATTGGAAACGAGCACACCCTGAAGACAGTGGCGGCGCCAGGAATTTCCTGACGGCAGGGCAATGCCTCCAACAGGGGGGCACGGGTCCCCCGACGAGTTGGTCAAGTTAAATTTTGAGTTGGGCATGTCTCCGATTTTCAGTCTGGCGAGCAAAAAAGAAATTAAAAAAAACAAAACGTTATTTGCTGTGTTTTGCGTGCCTTTTTTAGCCCGTTTTGGTGTCGGGGCTTGACATTACCCTGCAAAGCCCCCGACGAAACCTTTATTTTCTTCCCGAGAGGGGGGGAGCAAAGGTTCCCCCTAGCCCACCTGTAGCGCCGCCACTGCCTGAAGAGGAGAAGAACTATATCTGTGAGGTAAAAACACCACAAAATCATAAATCGCACTACAAAGAACATGGGGTGAAGAGTGAAAATAGGGGAGACCAGTTTTTTTTTTCTTGTCAAAATCTAACCCAGGTTCAGGGCCGGTGTAAGCATTATTAAAGTGGTCAGACAAAGTTGGAGAGTTCACGTACTATGGCACATTTTTTTAAAGTTTTTGGCAAATGTCTGACCAGTCGGACCATTTCCGCCGGCCTTGAGGTTTGAGCGCACCCCCACCCCCTTTCTCCGATTCCTGGATACGTCCCTGAGAACATCACAGTACAGCACAGTAGTTTATTGTACAAAATAAAGTAGGCCTACAGTACAGAAATTTCATAAATATTTTGCTTTTTGTATGACAGTGCTTCTGATGTTTCCTGCATTATTTCCTATTGTTGAGCAATATGTGTAGCAATATAAGGACTCCTTCAACAAGCTTGTCACTGCTTTTTTAACAATTGATTGTTATTTCCTATAGAATGAAGACATGCAAAATAAACAATTCTGAAGTACATATTATTTTGAAATTACCATCCATATGAAATTTGTTTTAAAGGCCCACTTGCAAAATTCTTGTCAGTAAAAAATAAAATTTTCTAGATGTCACTGTTTTTTGTTTTCAGGAAACTAAACATGTTTATTATTTTAGAAAGAATAAACAGGTAAACTTCCAAAGAAATTAAATTTTGGTGGATTTTGGAATTACAGTAATGCCCTTTAAGCTATTTTCTAAAACTTACATTTATGCGCAGGTTCAATTGCCCTTGGGGACTATACACATTTTTGTTTACAAGTTTCCGACTATTTGTTTTTCCTTCTATAAAACTATATTTTAAAAAATGTATAGATCTTCACTATTTCAAAACAGAAATTTGTAAATACCAAATAAATGTGAGTTTTTAATCAATGCATTACGGGTAGTAAGGCACAATTGTTTAGTTTCAAGTTTTAATTAAATGACTATACAACAGATCTTGTAGAGAAAATGTACAAATGTATAATAAACAATTTCTTTCTCTATTGTCAAATTTTTCCCAGCTTAGATGGACCTCAAGGAGCAGGGGGATTTGTTAGAACAGAGGTTCCAACCTTCCCGATTTGTCTGGGAGTCTCCCGAAATTTTAAACAGTCTCCCGATTTTTAAAGCAATCTCCCGATTTTCTGTTAAAATTTAAACATGTTCTAGTACCATAATTTGGCTTGGAACAACATGTAATCAATAAATACAGTACTTTTAAATCGTAATTGATGCTAGTTAACACCTTTCTGGCCTGCTTTTTCGGCCTTTCCATCATAAAATGTAGTAGAAGGGGTAGTATTTTTAAAATAGAGGGCGCACTTTGAAAAATCTCCCAAATTTTAGATCTCAGATTTATAAAAATCTCCCAAATTTTAGACCTCAGAGGTTGGAACGTCTGTTAGAACCTCCAGAACTCCCCACCCCCTCAACCCAACTGTGTGGGGCTATGCAAAAAAGTGGTGCAAAATCAATCAAGCAAGCACCTTCTAACTGTTTTCGAACAAAACAAACAAGACTGATACCTACCTACCTATCTACCTACTTTACCTACCTACCTACCTACTTCCTTACTTATTAACTTAATTACTTTCTTATTAACGTACTTATTTATTAACTTACTTACTGAAAATGTCAACTTACTGTACATATTCAACACCCAGAATTACTTTAATGTTTGGACTTTGTCATATTAAATTATTATCATAGTATGTATTGGATAATCACTACTGTATTATGTTTTACTCCACCGGCACAGATGTAGGGTGGATCAGGGCAATCAAACAGAAAGGACTCTCAACTCAGGACTTCAAAGGTTACAACTCTTGTACTGACAAAGAAAAGAGAACCAGAAATTGTATGCGATTTGCTAAAAAAAAACCCTTCGTTTTAATTTGGTTTATAAGTCGTGCTGTTTTTAAGTGCAGTGCACGAGTCGCGTGGTGATGACAACAAGTATTAAAAGTGTGGTGTGTTACGCGTTTCCAAGCATTATGTTCGATCTCGTGCTTCTTGTATCAGTTTCGGGAATTTATTTTCTAAAAAGTTACGTGCATATTAAACTGAAAAAAAAGGGAATGGAGTCACTCGGAGTCACTTAAAATGGGAATCCCCACGCTAAAGAGAATATTTGATTTGATATTACTACAACAACACTAATTACACACTTTGGTACATCATTGTCAAAAACGAAAATTTGCGTAAAAAAATCTTAATTTAAAATCACTTTATTTTTGTATCTAATGGGTTATTTTTTGTATTCAGTGGTATAAAATGATTGTACCTTTTTAAAAATGTAATACCGGTACACATTTGAAAATATCAAATACAATCAAAAGTATCCGCCACTTGCAAACGTATGGTGTTGGTAGGCTAATTTTTAGCGTCTGGAGCTAAATTTGTCTGTACAAGAGTTGTGGATCAAAGGGCTGTACGCTCGCGCTATGTTCCATGGCAAAGAACAGCGTCCTTTATGTTTGATTGCCTTAGGTGGGTAGATGGAGGACATATCCCACCCACATATTTCACCCCAACAAGATGTGTCATTTTAAACTGCCAACTGGTGGAAAATCTACCCATAATTCTGCATTTCTGCAAGGATATAACAAATTTAACAATAACTTAAATTAAATCCCCTTCCCTGAATCTCCACCACCTATTTTCAAAATGTCATCCCTGCCCACCCTTCCCCTCTCTGTACTTTCAATTTGTTGATATTGTCAGACTTTCTTGCATTGTCATCTCCATCCTCCGTAAATGCCTTGCTTTTGGCAAAATTTAATGTCATTTTAAATTATTAAACTAAAATTTTGCTTGTATTCACTATCTTACAGAAATGACTTTTTCTCAGATGTTGTCAAAGGTGGATAAATATTAAAATTATAACCATGCATCTGGACAAGACTACAACCAGTGTGTTACTTTTCCTGCTTATTGTTTCATTGTTAACATTATCAGTCAATGCTCAGACTAACGCCAGGGCTAATGCACCCCCTGTAGAAGATCCAGGGCATAATAAACATCAGGAATATGTTATATTTGCATGCCTCTCTGTTTCTGGAGTTATAATTGGATTGGTTGTTTTAATTCTATGGTTTCTTGTTGAACAAACGAAGGAACAAATAAGAACCATTGACAAGATTATGCCAGAAATTCTAATGAATCACAGACGAAAAAAGAATGCGCGTGATGAAGAGGAAATGTTTGGAACGCTCACAGCGAATCAAGATTTGGAATACAAACGAATGACCAGTGCGGAGTCAAATAATAGAAACTCTGTTGAGCTTACAGGATTCCGTAAGTATGGAACGTCGTCATCGGCAGTAGCATCCGATCAGTTGGATGTTGAAAGGTTTGAGATCGATTCTGATGTTAACGCGATGGATATTATTGCAGTTGAGCCAACAGTAGGGGATAGCAGTCGCATGACTTTAGTGGAGATAACACCACCACCATACAATTACCCACCATCATATGACAATCCTGTTGCTGTGAAAACGGAAGAGAATTCATTTAAGTCAAATGGCAGTGCTTTACAAACAAAAAGTAAAACAAAGGGTTATAAGAAAAAATATTATGAAAGCAATCTGTAAAATCTGCTGTAGACGGGGCCAGATCAAGACTTTTGGAAAAGGTTGGGGGACCGGTAGTGTGTCAAAGTTGTATGGGAGGTCCAGCATGCTCCCCGGAAAATTTTGGTCTTTTTGATAGTCCAGAAATGGGCTCCGGGCGTGTAAAAGATCAATTCTTTATAAACGTTGAATATTTTTCATTTTATAGACAAATTGTTAATATATATTGATATACTTTTTTAAAGGGGGAACCGGTCTGCCCCTCCCCCCTAAATCTGCCCCTTGTACAGAAAGGAAGTATAAAACAGATTCTCAAAACAATAAGACACAAACCATCATATCAGAATTCATCCAAATACAATTTACAGTATGTCTCTTAAGCTAAGTGTACATCAACCTTGCGACTCGACGAAAGGCATCCAGCCAGCTTTCATTTTCAGAGCGCGTACATCAAATCGGCAACTCGTGTAAACAAAGCTATTTCGGCCAATACTTCTAAGTAACTGGACTGAACTTCTTCTGTAAGTAACCATGATTCTTGTTTTACCATTCCGGAATATGACGAGTTGAAAGTCTATGCATTTTCCTAGATACTGTACATCGAAATTTCGACCATGTACCTGTGTTTTTCCAAACAAAATGCCATCTCTTGGATGGCAGTCCATTTTGCCTGCGTATTTAAATAAGTCATTGCAAGTTGTATCAGAGGCAGACCCTCTCACTCCACATTCGACCAAGCAATCTTTAGCTGCCTCTGCTGACCATTGCATTTCGTTCACCGTCTATCTTGGTTATAAGTGAGTCAGGTGATGTCTCATGCATACCATGTGACTCCTTGAACCATTGCAACTGAAGTCAACTAGTTGCAAATACATGTACATCGGCGGACCTGAGAGAAACTGGATACAACTAGTTGCCGGTGAGTAGAACATGGGCAACTCGCGGGATACGGTGTTCTTTCAGTTCCCGTCAGTCGTAAGAGCGCGTACATCGGCCTAATTTGGCAACTGATCGTATGCTCCTGTATCCAGCCAGTTCCTCCCAGTTGTGAATATGCTGTGCGTGGCTAGTTGCGGCTAGTCGTAAGGCCGATTTACGGTAGGCAGTACACACACTGTCAGATGCCTGAATCTGAAACGGTTTGAAATCTGTCAAGCTAATAACATCAGTGCCTTCAATTAGAGTCTTAAGAAATGATTGATTATATATTTTTCTTAAACCTCATCTTTGGCATGCCACTATCTATGTATTTTAATTGTGCCATGTTCTGTCCTATTGTTTTAATTTTTATTTTACTGAGGCTTTTATCAAGTGCATGTTATTGTTACTGAAATATAATTGATATATTCATCAGGATCATCCTAAAAGATGACAGGGCTCGAATTTAACCAAGGCCATTTGCCGCCAATGCCCTCTCATTTGGACTCAGTGCCTTTAAAATTTGACCATCATCAAGGCCACTTTGGACTTGGTGCCCCTTAATTTTAGTAATACATAAGGATACAATTTGTACAAAATGGCTTCTGGTGCCCTGTTGTACACCTTAAAAATCAAGCCAGAAATGGCCTTGCCCCTAAAAAGCCCAAATTCGAGGCCTGAGATGACATTAATTAATGTTGAGGTATTCAATCTGATTATGTGTATCTCATTGCTTGGAGTATAATTTTGAAGTTGATAGGAAACCCTCAGTTTTATTATTGTACAGTATTTTAACTACATAAATTCAGTGATTCAAAAGTTACAATGCAATGTTTGTAATTATGGCGTCATTGTTCCAGCAACACTCTTATACATACATTATATGTTTCATTTTTTTTATTTTTTGTTATTTGCTTTGTAACTATATTGTTACAATGGTGGTATGTAGATGTCCAAAAATGGCTCAGGGGTGTGTTAAGGGATCAACTCTTTTCTTATGATTGCTGAATATTTTTTGTGTCACTCTCAAAATATGATGTACACTTAAAAGTAGCATAAATCAAAATGCCAACTTCATTGTCAATGGCTACCAGATGTCTCTATGAAGACGGCTACTTGAACCAACCAATTGTGCGCTGATGGTTACTAACAGGAGCGGATGCAGACTTTTGGAAAAGGGAAGCCGGTAGAGAGTCAAAGTTTTAGGGAGGCCCGGGGCATGCTCTCCAGGAAATTTTGGTCTTTGGATGTCCAGAAATGGCTCAGGGAGGGATCAATTCTTTTCTTATGATTGCTGAATATTTTTCGTTTTATAGACAATTGTAATATCATTGATATTACAGTACTTTCCGAAGCCCCCACTCCTTAAATCCGCCCCTGACTAAATTGTTCACAAAATTAAAAAAAAGATGCAGGCTCATTGAATTATCAATGATAGATTTAGAGAACCTGATGCCCCTCACCAAGGCCTTTCCAATATTCTCAAAAGTGCTTATTTTGTATGCTCCCCAAAATTGTCCCCAAAATAAATTAAAAAATTGATAAAATATAAAAAGCACAGTATAAAATGGCAAATTTTGGCAAATAACTTCTGTTGTGCTTGTCAAATTAAAAATGACAAACTTGGCCTCTGAGTAGTAGAAAAAGTGCCATCACCTCATAAATTTTGGATCTGCCCCTGGTTATATCACATTATTGCACTCGGGAATTGTCATAAAGTTTTCAAATCATGGTATAATATACTGTTATATATTTTAATTGTCGCCAAGAATGTCTTTTGATCAGTTATAGATTGTTATCACGTCAGTGATGGCAGTAGATTTTTATCTCTGGGTAACAAGTTAGTATTATAGTTACTGTTTATTTATGAAACACTTTTAACTTTGACAAAGCGCTTAAACAGAGAGATACAATATCGCTTTTAAGCAAATTTCTAGTTATTTAAATATAACTAGAAATTTTCCTTTTACCTACTTTGTAAAAGCATAGCCTCTCTACTGTTTTGTGTAAATTGTTATCAGGGTTCTCACTTTGAGTAAAAAGTACTTTGATATTTAAAACCATTTTTACACAAAAATCAAAGCTTTTTCTTTTTTTATTTTGCCCAGAAACATACAAGTATTGTAAAAGTTTCATTTTCTAAAAACTTTATGATTATCAGTTACTACAATACTGTTATGTACTGCAGTTATACAGTGCTCCATCGACAATCATTCCGTTATTAATCTATGTACCAAAAAAAAAATTGGCCAGGGTTTCGATGTACCATCAAGGCAATTCAACAGAAGGACACGCTGAACTCAGGATTTCAAAATTTATGACTCTTATACCGACAAATGCGTAATTTTCGTGTAGAACTAGAGATTTTACGCGACTTACTTAAAAACCGAGGCAATTGAATAATCTTCTATTAAAGAACAATTCATAATTGTTTAATTTTTAATTTAATTTTAAAAAAAATTATTGTATTTAGTGGTTTCAAATGATTGTAATATTGGAAGTTATTAAAAATAATCAAAATGTATCTGCCACCAACAAATGTATGGTGTTACAGTAGTAGTCTAACATTTAGCGTCTTGAGAAAAAGTTGTTGGTACAAGAGTTATGGATCAAAGGGCTGTATGCTCGCACTATGTTCCACAGCAAAGAACCGCGTCCTTCTGTTGAATTGCCTTAGTACCATGGCAATTTGCCATGGTGAAAACAGAATTTGGCTTAAATCCCAATTTTGATTTTGACAAGCAAAAAAAAAACTTTCAATAACGGGTTTAACTTTGTCCCTACATACAGCCTCTGTGCATCTATATGTATTTCCATTGTCATTAAAACAAAATCATTTTTTTCGGGTGAATTTTAGGGGAGTCTAAACTTGATAAGGCCCCCCCCCCTTTAAATCTACCACTGGCCTCATTTTTAAACTTTGCTAAAAAAAAGCATGGCATAGTATAAGTGGTGTTATATGATTTTTTTTTAATTTACAAAAACACTGAATTTTATAATTTTTTTTAGTTTTTAAGTGGCAATAAATCTTTACAATACATATTTTTAGGATCAAAACCAAAAATCCAAAAAAGTCTGGATTTAGTATTGAATGTCAGATTACTAAATCATTAGATTAATAAAGTTCAACACTTAGTGTCGATCAAATGTAGGTCTTGTCATCTTGAAATGCTATCAAACCTGCGGGGTTCATAGAGCAGGAAACTATTACACCCTCAGAATGTTATTACAGCTTGTTGAACTTCGTACAATTTTAAATAAATGATTTTCCATGTTTATCGAAATACAACCCGGGAAGATCGAAGATTTGAGTGAGGGGTGGGGGAAATTTAAATCATGAACCAGGTGTCATGTATCCTTATTTGATTTTACTACAAGCCAAAATAAAAAAAAAACAATTATAAAAAACTTATTTGCACTGATATGTTAATTGGGGTCCTATGTTAACTATAGTATAGTCTCACAAACACAGCGTACTGAAATTCTTCAATTAAATTTAGGGATTAAGCCTGTTACCAACCCACCATCAGAATTTTCCACCCACCCTAAAGTTTGTTTTAAGCTGAGTTAAAATGTAATATACTGTTTTTTTTAATAATCTTAAGGAAAACATCAGAGGGTATTTGGCTTTTAAAAACATTTTGCACGTACAATATATAGGGAAAGTTAATAATATATATTGTATATGTTATCTATCTTTAAAATAAATAAATAAATTATTCCTAATTTTTTAAACGGGTTTTGAATGATTATAAAGGTAAAAACCTTAAAATGCGACAGGACAAGCTGTGACCATCCTGACTTCATAATAAAAGACCACTACAATACACATGAAAATTCTCATGAAAGAAGCCTATTTGTAACTGTTGGGCGCAATTTAACAACTTGCACAGTCGCAATTTACAAACCATCAATACAGAAATGATCTTAAAAGTCGGCCATACGATGTGTTTGATGGATGAAAGTTGCTATACAGTTGAACCTCTTTAAGTGGGCCACTCAGGTCCAGGGAAAAGTGTCCGCTTACGGGAGGTATAGAAGTTGGTCGAACCTTTGCCGGTTTGGCTGTGTCAAAAAATCCAAATTTCCAGTCAAAAAACTTTCCAGTTGGCATCAGACCCCCAAATCCACCTCCGCTGGGTCCGCCCCTGTAATTTACGATAATAAATACAAATCATAAGATTGGCTTTTAAGGTCAATTCTATTGATGGTTTATAAATTGCGCTGCGCAATTTAGAAACTGCGCAAGTTTTTAAATTGCACCAAACATAACTACACGTGTATATCGTGTGTGAGCAGTGTAGGCATACATTAACAGTGTCACCTTATATTTGATCTTTCTGAATTTTAAAGTATTTGATGCCATTTACCTTTTTAAAATAAAGTAGCCTTTTTGTATATTTGAACTGAAATAATGAATAATCTCATAGCCAATTTATTTTTTATTTCTACCTCTGAAAGGACCACTGAGAAAGTGCATGAATTTTGCATAACAATTTAGGCCTACTCATTTTTTTTTTTGTAAAGATTGTGATGCTTAGAAGAACAGGGGTGGATCCAGGATTTGGATTTAGGGGGAGGGAGGGGGCTTAAATCCAGGTTTGGTTTTGACAAGCAAAAAAAAAAAAAACCTGCTTTAACAGGTCCGACTAAACCCCTGCGAGCCCTTACATACTGCCGCTGGCCATGTTTATAATAGTCCGTTCTCGTTTTTTCCCTGAAAAAAAAAATTTTGGGTCAATTTTAGGGGCACTTAAGCCTGTTAAGAATGTAGTCAAGACAACTCTAATCACTATATCACCATGAAGGCAGTGGGGGATAGTTTTATTAATTTAAAAACATTGTGCATAAACCTTTTGAAAACAAGGGAAACCTCTCCCATAGTAAAAATGCAATACACTTTTCAGAGTGGGTAGCTACAATTCTATTTCCCATTTTAATGGGAACTTGTTTATTTTTGTTGGAGATACTCCAGTATAATAAAACTGAATTGCTGAACCAGGTTACCTTTGACATAGAGTTGACCTCATTTACACACACCTGGGACTAGAAGGTGTTTAATATGGAAGTGTGTAAATGGGAAGGCACATGAAAATATGGCAATAAATTACTGTGGAATTATAGCATGAGTCATTTTTGTACTCCCTTGTAAAAGTAAGATTGTAAATGACAAAGTTGACTGTATATAAGAACTAATAAATGCCTTTAAAGGGCAATTAAAATGGGCAATTAAAGGGCAATTAAAAGGGCAATTAAAGGGCAATTAAAATTTCTATTGATAAATCTATATAACAATTACTTGTTTTGTAGATGAGAAAATGCTTGATGGTATGATAAAGACATTTCCATGGGAAGATTTAAAGGGGGGAGGGGCTGTGCCGGCCCCGCCCCCTCCCCCTTTTGGAAAGAAAAATATATCAATATTATTTATATTGTCTATAAAACGAATATAGTTAGGTAGAATTGATCCCTTAACACACCCCTGAGGCCATTTCAGGACATCCAAAGTCCAAAATTTCCCCAACAACTTTGACTCTCTACCAGCCCCCTTTTTCCAAAAGTCTGCATCCGCCCCTGATTTCAGAAAGATTAGCCGACTGAGCTAAATGCCTTTTGAATTCTCTTAGTTTATTGTATAAATATTAATAACTTTATTACAGAGGCACAAATTCTCAATGAGAAGTGCAACAAGACAACATATAACAAATGTGCTGTATTGTATTATTTAATGGCTGAATAAATACAGGTTACAGTATATGTAAAATTCTCATTTTTTTTAAGGTATATTTAAGATAGAGTATCTTGGTCCAAATCTGAAATATCCTTGAAGTTGCTGGTACTATTCTGATTTTGAAAATAATTAGTAGTTAATTATATACAGTATACTCAAAATAATAAGCTTCTCAGGATTTTGGGAGGGAGCGAACCAGCGCACGCTCCCCTATTATCGTTAAAACGTACTTGGGCCCCCCCTCCCCTTATATTAGGTTCGGCAGGTCAAAAATTCACCAGAAAACCCAAAATACGGTTAAAATACGGTACCAGAACACCACCAAAGTGGGGAGATGACCTTTTTTTTTCTTTTTTGCTCGTCAGGAAAAACTTAGCAACCACGCCCATCCGGACTGGAAAAATGCGCCCCCCCCTTTTCGGTGGATCCTGCTTCTACTGTATGTGAAGTCAGGATTTGAACCTAATTAATTCAAATTTTTTTTATTTTAGAAATTCATGTTCATATATAAATAATAACAGATTAATAAATAGGCTACCATACCATCCCTGCCCACTAACTTCGAAACATGGAATCCCAGTCAGTGTGTGTAAATATAATATACCCTGGTATGTGAAGAATATTATTTTATTGTATAACAAATTCAGGATTTGGTTTGGCTTCCGGTGGTCAAAAATTTACAAAAATGCATCGATCATTTTTGTGGACATAAACCATTGTCACTCGAAATATTTTAAAATCACATGACATGGTTTTTGCCTTATTGATAGAATTTTGTAAGTATACAGTATATTATTATTATGTAATATAAATTAATCTTTTAAATAAATTAATTTTTAATGACATTTTTTAACTGTTAATACCATTCCAAATGTGAAGGGAAATGTAAAAATGCAAAAGGTCAAGTTGTGGGTGATGACACCACTGCAATGCATGCTAAATTCACATAGAAAAAGCATATACAGTGTATCTGTACATGGGCATCATACGCAAAAGGTGTACAAGGTAGCAATTTTAAGACCCTCAATAATTTGACCTTTCAGCATTTAAAGTATTTTATGAATTTGATTGTATTGTTAAACAGCCTTTTTGTATATTTTGAAAACAAATATCTGATAACTGAATTAAAACTATGTGAAGGATATTTTAAAATAATACAGTATACATTTTAAAATGTATTTAATATTGATAATGAATATAAACAAAGCTGTTGTGACATCATCCTTATTCAATTAATTGAACAAGAGCAACCACTGCGATTTGTGACTTGGCGCACACAGCAACACCCGGTTGGCGAGTATACTCATCGCTGGCAGTCAACGTGTTAACTTACTGATCCACTTATGCACTTGATAAGTATACACTACTTCACTGTTCCACGGTGAAATGCGTTTGTTTCGTGGATCTAGGGACACTCTGGGGTATAACTTAATAAAAACAGCGATGAACATTTGTTGGAAATGTAGTCTCAATTTATGTGTCTAAAATTTCATGCAAGTATGTTGAAATCTGGCAGTGCTGGATGGTTTTTTTTTTAAGTTTCTAAGGTTTGTTTTGCGCGAACCACAATAAAAGTTATGGTTCACTTGTTCATATCCTATTGGGTCTGGATGAACTTTTTCCAGTGCGTTTTTAAGAGTTTGTACATCAACAAGCTACAACAGCTACATTTTAATAGGATACAAGAGATGAGTAATCTGTGATATGAAGGAATTTATTACCAGCTGTTATAACTTACTGTAATTTGTTAGGTGAACCATCAATTGTGCCTTTGGATATTTTATTTGAACCATGTGGTTTTATGAATGAACAATAGTTCAACTGGTTTAGTATTTTACAATAATGTACAGTACAGTAATACTTGTGGTTTCAAAGTACTCAGCTAGTTAAAATGGAATTATAAGAGAAACTAAAAAAAAAATACAATGAACAAAGTTGTTTGAAACATGATTATTTACTATAATACTGTATTGCAAATAAACCTTTGTTCTATGAAGTTCTTGTGTTCTCTAAATTAAATGAATCAAACCAAGGTTTTAAACTGGACTTAGTGTCACCAAAGAAATTTATACAAGTGCCTAAAATTACAATAGTAATTACAAAATTTGTGGTTTTTTTTTTTTTTTGCTAGAAATCTGTATTTCGAATGCTGGCCTGTATCAAATGTTTTAAGTGGTAATTTTAATAAACTAAATTTTAGCACCATTTAATATATTGTATGTCAAAAACATGCCAGAGAATAGTTTTTATGAGATATTGTACCTCATCAACTCTATATCTGGGGTTGAAATTGTATACGTTAGTAGAACACTTACAGTAGTTATGACCTTACTGACATTATTTTCACAGTGCAACATCATAAAACACTTGCAATGTGCATCTACTACTCCAACTACATAGTGTTAAAAAAATAGAAAAATTACAGGTTTGTGTTTGAAAATACAATTACATTACAAATAGAACTACAATACAATACAATACAATAATATAATAATAATAATACAATAATATAATAATAATAATAATAATAAAATAATAATAATAATAATAATAATACAATACAATACAATACAATTACATTACAAATAGAACTCGCTAGACTTGCTCCAATTCTGTATATTATATTTTAAGTGTTTAATGAAATCCAGTGGATGATGAAGTTTTAGTGGTGCGAGGTGGTATGGCGATCCACCTGCTATGGAACGTAATGAGTGCCTTTTGATGGTCTTTTCACGAATTAAACCGAATCACCGTCTTGAACCAAGACTAAGAACTCAAAAAAGCTGGTCAGAATAGGTAATTTGTAACGTCATTTTTTTGTCATTTTCAAACATAACCTTTTCAAAATCAGTAATTTTCCTATTCTTTAACATTGTAGACTCAATTGATCTTGGAGTGTATTTTCCATTACGGTATCTTTCTGAAATGTTGTGAATTTTAATTAGTTAGACAACAACTACTTCTTCAATAGAAATGCATAGAAATTTAAATTGACCTGTAGTGTTCTCCCAATTGAAAAATTTATACTGGTATATTGTCCAAAAAACATGACTTTTCAGGCATGGCTTTTGAGTTAATTTTGGCCCTACCCCAAATATTTAAATAACTATAGGCCTCTATGAGCATTTCTGCATTCTCTGTAATACTACAGAGTAAAGGAGGGCAAAAATTATACAAGAATAAAAATTATATCATAATTATTTTTCAATAAACCAAATTTTTACCAGTAAATTTGATGGCTAAAATTTGGGAGAAACACTGGACCTGTATTCACTTGTAAATATTAATCTATACTCTTATTATTATATAGAGCCAAAAGTCTTCCATAGGACATCTAAGCTTTAATGATAGAATTACTTTTTGTTGAGCCAACTTTTTAGAAATAAGTGCAAAACAAATAAAAGTAATTATACAGTATTTCAGGATATATACTACTACAGTTGTGTATTGAATGTACTGTTTCAATATAAATGCTAAAAAATGGGTACAGTATAACAAAACCAAACAAATATTCAAAACAAAATTTATCTTTATTTAGATTTTTATTATGTACAATATTTGTTATATATGTGATAAATAAAGGTTTTTTATTAGAAAAAAAATGATGTTATTCTTATTTATCAAAAAAAGCCTTACAAATACAGATTATAATTTGTGATGTACAGTTATCCCTCTCATAAACAGCCAACCCTTAAAGACCACTTTTTCAAACTAACTTATCACACATAAGTAGCTGTACAAATACTTTGCATTTTATTTTGATTACAAATATAATTGAGGCCTGACACGGCAAAATCACCAAGTTGTAGGAAAATTGAAAATTTGAGTCATTTTAAAATTCGTCTTACACTTTTTGCAAGCTTTAAAAATGGGGTCATTTATTAAATTTGGACATATATAACTGAAGTTATTGGACAAAATATAAACAAATTTCCTTTGTATTTATTTATATTTCCTGTTGCTTATTTCTCAATAACTTCCTGTGCGACAACTTGGTGGATTTGCCATGACTAGTCTTAATTGTGTTTTACAATATTAATCTACCATATTGTTTATACAAACAATAATACTTTTTATTGCAAACTAATGTATTGGGTCATTGGACCCCAGCAGGGTGGCCAGTTATGAGAGGTACAACTATAATTATAAAGTAGGAAAACAATCAGAATGTTGCAAAATACTTTACAAGTAGGCCTACATTATGTATGTCTGCAGGCTCTAAAACACATACATAATCTTTGTATGTGACTTAGGGTATTTTCAGACTCAACGATTAAGCGGAGCATAATGTACACAGTGTACGATTATTTGTGTCTGAACTAGCCGGCAATAAGTGCAAGTCCCTAATCCAGAGCGTAACTTGTGCTTCCTGCAAACCCCAGTTTAGCGTAAGCTACAGAGTTACACCTAGTATACCTGAATGGCTTTGTCCTTGTGTGGTGCGTTGACCAGTCACAATTTGCAATTGGTCTGCATTGGCCAATCAATTACGGATCACTTGTCATAGAAAAACCCACTCGCGGCAATTTTAAAATTGCTTATGACTTTAGCTATGCCTTGTGTCCGAACACTTTGGTCGTTACGCTGCAAATTACCTTACACCTACGCTAAGCTCCGCTTAAACCATGAATCTGAACATATCCTTAATAAAATAAAAAAACAGGCTACTAATAATTTACAGTACTTCACTTTAGCCTTCTTACACACAATTAAACACTCCAATTTGTATAGGCGGGAGCAATTACCACTACAGTATGTGGCAACATTAAATGATAAATGTCAGTGTTCTTCTAATTGAAAAATTTATACTGGTAAATTGTCCTAAAAACTTGACTTGTCAGGCATGGATTTTGGGTTGGTTTTGGTCCTACCCCAATACAATTATTAGGCCTCTATGATGAGCATTCCTGTCATCTCTGTGATACTAAAGAATAAAGGAGGACAAAAATATGGGAATCTAAATGACTCTATATCATAATTATTTTTTAATAAACAAACGTTTTACTGGTAAAGTAATTTTTACCGGTAAATTTGATGGCTACAACCCTACTTGGGAGAATATTGAATATGCCTATGCTGCCATCACCAAAATATTAGTATTTTTAAATGGGGAACTGAATGAACTTATCTTAAACAAAAATCAGAGGCAGCTAGTAATTCAGTGGCAGAATGTGACGATTAACAGGGGTGTATCCAGGATTTGTCGAAGGGGGGTGCTCAACCTGGGTTGGATTCCGACAAGCAAAAAAAAAAAAAAAATTTTTTCCCTCAATTTTTATCCCAATTTCTGGTTTTTTTGGTGTTTCTTGTCAGATATTAACCCTTCTCTGAAGGGGGTGCTCATTTCCTCTGAAGGGGGGTGCTCAAGTTCCAGATTTTCAAATTACCTTCTTAATTTGACTATTTTTTGCATCCGAAGGGGGGTGCTCAAGCACCTCAGCACCCCTGCCTAAATACGCCACTGATTAACAAGTATATTTTTTTTTTATTTGGCCTAACTGTAAACAATGTACAATACATAATGAGTGAGAACCTTAGGTCCGCTTCGCACGGATCTAAAAGCATTAAACAATCATTCTATTTCAGGAATAAAAAAAACAATGAACCTATTTCGTTGAAAAATTCTGCTGTCTATGGGAGGTGCTTAATGGTTTTTGCCAACTAATTTATTTAACACTTTGGTTTAAAAATAACATTTTAAAATTTTGTGTATACATGATGATGTATTAAAAAGTAGCCAACAAGTTTTTGAATATTGATCTTCCGGTACTAAAATCCATTTCCAAAACATCTGGTAGAAACTTTATTTAATCCCTTGGGGATATAGCCAGCCAGTCAGTGTGAAAAACTGGTTTAAAAATCACTTTATAACATCTGTTGTAGTTGTACATTTCACAGATTATTTGTTGATTGATAACAATATTAATTCAATATGGAAGAAAAAACTTAGGGGAGAAATAAATTGCACTACATTCAAAATGCAACAGCCAGGGTCTCTAAGGCCTATTATAAAATCATGGTGCATTATGTTTCTTAATGTACACTACGAAAGTGAACATATTGAAGGATTTTTATTTGCAAGCATGCTTGCTTTTCATCATTTCTATAATCTTTATTAAGTTCTTAACAATAGGTGGCGCCCTTTGTTGCTAGTAGTAATGAGAAATGTGGTCAACCGATCGTTGCTAGCCTACGCAATGAAGCATAGCTGATTTTTATCTGTGACTTACGGTGTTGTGTTGTGATATTTAAAATTACAGTTGTAGTTAAATATATGATAACTAATATAATGGTAAATTATTACAATTCAAATTGCCTCATTGCTTTAATGCCTATTCTATAACATACGATTAAAAATCATTCAGGTACAGTATGAACGACCATAAAGGATGCCGCCTATTATATGTAAGCTGTTTTGTTCTCTATAAGACTCGCATTGTCAAGGTGGTCATGTAATTAAAGTAAAACAACAGCAAAACAAAACAATTGTTTAAGATTGCACCCTCACCTATAATAAACTAAATTTTTAATTCATTTATTTATTTCAATCCAGACTAACAGCGAATCATCGCCACTAACAGGCTGGTTAAAATCTTAAAATATTGTAAATAAATTAACAATTGCATTTACAAATGTGTCTTAATAATATGTGCTGTCCACACCTTCCAATCAGACCATCATTTCATGGACTCAATATTACATCCTATAGTCCCAGTGGCGGCGCCTAGCATTCTCCCAACGGCTGTAGCCCCCTCTTCCATAGCGGTACCACTGTACAGGGGTGAATGCAGACTTTTGGAAAAGGGGGGGGGGGCGGTAGAGAGTTAAAGCTGTAGGGGGTCCGGGGGCATGTTCCCCCGGGAAATTTTGACTTTAGATGTCCTGAAATGGCCTCAGGGGCGTGTTAAGGGATCAATTCTACCTAAATATTTCTGTTTTATAGACAATATAAATAATATTGATATATTTTTCTTTCCGGCCCGGTCCCCCTTAAATCCGCCCCTGCTGTGTAGTCCATTTAAAATATTAGTAAAACTGTTAAAACAACTGTGAAGTTTGAGATTTACCGGGGTTGAATTCTTTGTACATGACAGGCACATGCCTTCCCCTCCCCCACCTTTCATAAATTTCTTGATCCACCACTGGAAGTGTTTTAATAACATACTGTACACCCTTCATATAACCACAAATCCTATAAAATAGTTTTTTTGTGAACTCCATTAACGTTTTTTTTTAATTAAAAATACTGAAAGTCCACTGAACAATTTTAGGTAAGAAAATATAATGCATATTAAAAAGTATTGAAATACATGACATTGTGTTGGTATTTAATATTTCGATATTAATTATGTCATCATCAGAAATGATGATGACATAGAGTAATTAATAAATTATCATTCCTGATGATGACATACACTTTTTTTATAAGAACACACTTAATAAGAACACCAAGGCTGAAATCAATCAATAGTTAAGAACAAAATAAGAACAAATTGAGGCTGAGAAAAAATGTCAATGTATTTTTTTTTTACTAAAAAAAAACATCAATCACATACTGTACTACACCTGTATGTGGCAGAACCAAGCATTTCTATAGCATAATTAAGGTGTAGTAAATGTAGGTTAGCCTACTACAGTACAGTAGGCCTATATGTACAATATTAATTCACAAAAAAATTGAAAAAAACAGCATAAAATAAGAACAAAATAAGAACAATTTGAGCCTCAAATTTAAAAAAAATAAGAACATTTGAGCTTGAGCAAAATTTTACTGGTTCTTATAAAAAAAAGTGTAGTGTGGAAATATTGAATCCCAACAATGGAGTGTATTTCAATACTTAGGAGTATACCTTAATACTAAAATCTTTTAAGCTGGGCCTTTTGTAGGAGCATAAACGAGTGCAAAACCAAGTACATTTTTAGGCCTTATTACATACTACTGTGCACAAAGTTTAAGTTATTACTTAAGGGCAAATAATTTATTTTTATGCAAAAAATTCTGGATAAACAATTTTAAATAAAATATACATATTTTTATATAAGGAATATAAAACCAGATAACTTTAAAGATACTCGAGCAACAAATGTTGTTGAAACCGATGACGTGTTCGATGTCGTCACCATTTCTCAACCTCCAGGATGTATGAGTGCTCCACTTATTGAGATACAGCACGAAAAATTCAGTTTAGGTTCACAACTGTAAATAGAGAAGATACACGCGTTAGATAATGTTGCCTAATTAGTCGATGACCCAAGGCTGTTTGGACAAAAATAATAAACCTGATTGATGGTTATAAATGAATAATAGTGTATTATTTTAAAGCACATACAAGCAAGCTCTCAATAAGCTGATACATACAAAACATGTTAGATTATTAAAACACTTTAAAAAGTCAGACATAGTTTGATTGAGATTGGCAAAGAGTAGTGAGGCTATGCATATAACCACTAATAATTTCATGACGTTAATTTTAAAATTAAGAATCAAAACAAAAAGAAATGTGCGATACACTTATATACATTTAATCTTTAAATTGCCATATTTTTTCTCAAATTTACTGTGATTTATTGTAATCCATCAGGAATAAGCCCACACCCCTCCTTGAATTTACGACCCAAGAATGAAAATATTTGGTAAGATAGGCATACAATACACAATTTATAGTTTCAACAAATACTCTCAAATTTATTGTTTAGATGTACTGTATGTGAATGCTATGCCACTCTACAAACTTAAGGTTTGATTATAAATTTGGAAAAGAAAAAAGAAACAAAGGAAAGTGGTCCTTAAAATATTTAGTAGTTTTAATGTATTAAAATCTGGGGTAAACGATTTGATGCACTGTCTCCAGTCAACCTTTTCCAAATCCAATTATTTCCGAGTCAACTTATTTTCCATTAAAAATTGATGTGCTTTCCATTAATTGACAATTGTAAGTCAAATTGTATTTTTACGTTAAACATATTTTAAAGCCAAATTTAGATTCAACTTTACACAAGTTTAAATGTATAGCATGGTATAAGGTTAGGTAAGGTGGTATAAAAGTAAGTCTTATTTTTATACCTCCCTGAGTAAACTTGTTAGTTTTCAAAAGCAAAATCAAAATGTTAGTTATATGTTATATTAATTTCATGCATGATACTGTTTCTAATATGAAATTTAAACTGTTTTGCTACTAGCAAGGAGTTTAGTTTTTTTTTCAATTACTGTAGTTGATCAAACATGTGATACTATGTAATGCTTTAATTACCAGTATATTGGGACACAATAATACTGTACTGTAATACGATTATCAATAAAAACAATGCAAAAAGCATGAAAGTGCAACATGGACCCGCACTAGAAAATAGTGCATGGCTCATCCAAGATTTGAACCCAGGACTGCTGGGATTGATGTCACCATGTTAATACCAGTAGATTATACCACTGGCCTAAATTTGACATAATACTGTAGTATGTCAACAGCCACATTAGCTAGCTTTCTTATTGTATCAGATCATTCATGCATACCATATAATACCTCAATTAGCTAATAATTATTAATTAGGTATCATTTTTGCAAATCTGTGACAGTGCGGTTATCAGGATTTTTTTTTTTAAGAATGCACATATAACATCTCATGATGCATTAAGAAGGAAGCCTAAGGCATATTCAAAAAATATAAGAACAACAAGAAGAGGAGAACATGAAGAATAAGAAGTTGGGATTACTAGCACTTGACCAGATCAAAAAATAACTTTTCTTCTGAATCGAACAAAGTTATATAAAGCAGCAAACAAAGTTCACATTGGTCCTACACAGTTTATAGACCTTATATGAGCAGAGCTCCCAAGTTTGGAGATCCAAAAATAGTGAGATTTATTTTTGTCAATTTAACGACCGAAAATTTGAATTT
>JAOTQE010124991.1:0-12429 GCA_025631205.1 Nesometra sesokonis
ATTTACCTTTTCAAATGCATTATTATTGATTTTATAATTGAATACCAAACGATTTTTTTCAATGTAATTGTTAAAACCTTGCACTTATCAGGATGTAGTATCATACTGGACGCTGAAGCCCAACAGTAAAGGCCTTAGACAAAGTTTCCCATAGACTACTTAATTTTAAACTCAATAAATTTGATATTTCAGGCTCTCTTTTGAAATGGCTTTCCAGTTACCTTTGTAATAGACAACTAAGAGTTGTTTATAAAGGTTGCAATTCTGACTGGTTATCAGTTACTTCTGGTGTTCCTCAAGGATCAATTTTTGGACCCCTGTTGTTTAATCTATACATTAATGATCTTCTTTCTCTCTTTTCCTCTGTCTTCTTTTTGCTAATGACCTTAAACTGTTAAACGGTTTTTACGACGTACAGATGGCAAGTAGCCATTTTGGCCAATTTCATTGGTTTTTTAACAGTTTGAGAAATAATATTTCTTTTATTGTATGATACAAGTGCGATTCGATAATTTGTATTTTAACAGTTTAATTATTCTACAAAAAGAGAAATACTTCGCCGAATGCAATAAATTGAGAGTCATGCAGTTCGCACGGCATAGATCCAATTTCCTTCAACACTCGCGAAGCCTAGAATTTGTATTTTCATTTTACGATCGTTTTTTAAGGGTCAAAAATATTTTTAAATTTTTTTTTTTGACTGATCAGTGATGTAGATTGATCTTTTATACTTTTCTAAAAGAAATATTCACATAGGCCTTCCTGTTATGTAGATATGATTTTTTAAGTAACATGCTGTCATAAAGTCGGCCATGAACGCTATGTTTATTATTTGGTGCATGATTCAATTTATGTTAATTTTTTATGTTGTGTACCTAGTTTAGGCAAGGCCTAGCTAAGGCCTACAGTATATCCACCATTCATAATTTTTTTAACATTTAGGAACAATGGGAGGCCATTTAAAAAGAATGGGAGGCTTCCAAATTCTAAGCTAGAAGAATAATAGTGCCCTCGAACAATCTGCATACTTCCATCAGAAACAGTCAGGCCTGTGATTGTATGTATAATCTGGCTCAACTGGACGATTATTAAAAATCAAATTACAAACAGTCTTCAATCAAAAATGCAGCTTAGATGCTCTGATAAAGTATATAACTAAAATATTCTAAAAATATTAGAAAATTCCAAATGGTATGGAGCTGTCTGCCATGCAGCTGCCACGTTTACTTCTAGAGCCGTAAATGAAACATTGTTTTATTCAGTTTGAAAACTGAATAACTTTAAGGCCAATAGGGAGCTGAAAATTGCAAACAGATTTAGTTTTAGCTCTGCTGTTCTGGTCTAGTCTTGAATTAGGATATGGAAGGCAATACAAAAATATTGATAGCTCAAACCATGGTTTATTTTTGCGAAAACAATTTCTTCAGTTTTTTACCTTAAGTTGTAAGGGCAACTTTTTTTATTTTTTTTTAAATTTCATTCACATCCAACAGCATAAACACCAATTACTATGGATACTATATCATGCTTATAAACTAATACTCATTACGAGGCTTAGACAGTGGCATTGTTTTCTTGAGAATAATCATGGCCCTTAATCAGGATGGAACCCAGGACTTCGAGATTGGTAGGCAAGCATGTCAACCTTCAAGCTACAACACCACTACTTAGACTTTGAAATGAATAATTTCACTTGTAAACTCTTCTTAGGAGTAGTGACTATAGTAAAAAAACTGATAAAAAACAAACATTTATCACAAGGTATGGTAGTCTAAAAATGGTCACAGCTTCAAAAGGGGTGACACGCAACAACAAAAATATTTAGGTCTCCACTGAATCCCTTCAATAACAATTTTATCTTTGAAAAATTGGTTTATTGGATACTATCAGGATAGAGTATACCTGGCAAAATAAAGTTTGTGTACAGTACTTCAAAATTATGTGAAATTAGGCTTAAAATGAGGGGATATTTTGTTCAAGAAAATTGGTTAAGAAATGAATGAGCAACATCCAAAAATCAATTTGGGAAAAGGGGGTGAAAATTAGCCCCACCTATCTTTTAGTATGTAAACAAACTTAACTGTGTGGCTTACATTGAACCCCTGTTTTCCAGAATTTGTTTTTTGGACCTACTGTAGTGTACTTGTACATTTCCAAACCAATTTTCTTAAACAAAGTAACAAAATGCTCGGAATGATGGTGCCCTTCATGCAAGATCCTTTACATGTTTTTGTAGCATCTAAACTTTATTTTGTCAATCCCTGTTAATATAAATCTGCTTTTTCAAACATCAAAATTTGTATTGAAGGGATTCAGTTTGGGTTCAAAATATTTTTGCTCTTTAATGTAGTCAATATATTATACTTACTTTCAAGCAGTGCAAATTAAATTTACATTGCTGTTTACATACACATCCAACCTCACAAAGTTAGGAGCATGCCCCACTTTTTAAAGCTGACCATATAGACTAGCAAAAATCTGTGATTGAAGGTTTGTTTTTAATAAGTTTATCTCTAAATTTTATAATCATCCCTACCACTAAGAACATTTTAAGTACAGTAAAAGTGTTCATCTCTAAATCTTGGTTAACCTTACCGTATAAGGTAAAAGATTGAAGAAAGTGTTTCCGCAAAAAAGAAACCAAGGTTTTGAGATAATCTTTCTAATACCTTGGCATAACTCAATTCTGTTGCCAAATCCTAATAGCAGAGCCAAATCAAAGTCTATGTAACAATTTCTAGGTCTCCATAATTTTTTAGAAATAAAATTATTCATTCTTAAAAACGTGTAAAAAACAAACATGTGCAGCTATAAAAATAAAAGGGGTGTGGCAAATTTTAAATGCCTTTTGGAATCGTTTAAATTTTAACAAAATTTTTGGCATTTTCATTACACCCCACAAGGGTACATTTGGTTCAGTTTTAAGCAAAATCTGAGATGGTCACCTGGGAGTCCCTGGTTGATTTGGCATGGAATGACTATGCTTAAAAATGATCATACATGTACATATTTCAACTTAATTTTTCACTTAATTCTTGGGTAACATTCACACGCGCCCTGTGTTATGAGATAGGACCTCACGTGTGCTTTGGTTTTCATACCTACGACGGCAGGTTTTCGTGAATTCACAGGCCATCGCTAATTCGGTCTATTGATGGAAGTCTTCATAATTACCACAAATGCACTACTGTAGGTAGTACAAATCATTGTAAATTCATCATCAATGGCTGTCTGTCGTAATCGATGATAACGTGGAGAGAACATGAGTTTAGTGGCATCTGTAGGTAGTAGGTCTTTCTGTCAGCTAAATCTCAGCGGCAGAGAGTAGTATGCGCTGGCAATCTGGACGGGAAAGTACCAGTCTTTAACTTCCTTCGATGAAATAGTTCCTTTTTTTTATATGCTGTTATTTTCTTCTTCTATTATTTTGTGGAGTTATTAAGGTGGAATGTTGGCAGATTTTAGATGCCACTTTAAAACATTTTTATAGTGTAGCTGCTGTTCACCAACAGCATGCTTTCTGTTGCAGAGTTCACTATAAGGAGAGCTTTGGAATAATGTGATGTGCAGCCAACAGCGTAGATTTGAATTGAAAAGTGGGGGGTACAAAAGCAAGAAAAACAAGAAGTTGAAGTGGTGGTGCCAGCGTGGAGGGTCCGCCTGGCGAGCGTGGTTCCCGGTTTGGTTTCAACGAGCAAAAAAAAAAAATTGTGTCTAATTTCATACATTTACCAAAAAGTGGGGGGGGGGGGGGGGCAATTGATATCATGTCTCCCCCACATTAAAAAGTTGGGGGACATGTCAATTGATATCGACGTCCATGTGTGCAGCACATACCCAGTCTGTCAATGTTGGCCGATGGTTGATAAGGTTTCCGAACTTGGCACACCGGCGCTGCAAAGGACTTCAACATTAGGAATCTTGTCCTCCCATTTTCTTTAAAATCTTCCTAAGATGTTGATTGTGTATTGTGTCTATGTTCCACTGAATATAAAAGGGAAGTCATAACCACTTCCCTGTATAGTTTAAATTTCGTGGACAACTTAATGCCTGTCTGAGACCATACTCTCTTTTGTAAGTGTGCAAAAGCTTGCATGGCAACTTGTGATAAATATAATTTTTTTTTAAATTTTGGTTGATGGAGCATATTTTACTGACTTGATCTGTTATTCAGTGTTAGTTCTGTGTTCATCTGATATTGTTTTTTATTTGCAACATTAAATGTAAATCATTTTAAAATTGACAAAATGTACAGTATATTTTTTTCAACAAAGACAAAGGGTAAAAATAATTTTTTAATTGCTAACATGTTTCTTCCTACACTCGCCCTAACCATTCTCCATGTTGCTAATGGCGACTGGAGTTGTCATTTGGCCAAGTTGTTGAACTTAAATTCCCGAAATAATGTTTTAGCTAGAATTTTTACAGTCGTTTATTTTGCAGCCATGCCCATCAAGAGTTGATGTCATATTAAACCCTTAAGATGGTTTTAAGTATGATTGATAATGTAGGTTCTCAGATGAGTCTATTGTTTACACTAAATTTTTAAGTTAGAACCATTAACATTCCATTAAATTCATAAAATGATATATTGATCACTACAGGTACAGTAAAAAAATATTGAATGCTAATTTTATATCTTTCCCAGTTGTTGTTGAATGATGTCTCTGCGACAGGTACGTGCCACTTTCTCCTAACACGACTTCTAATAGTAGAACATTTTAAAAATGGCAGATGGTATTAGAACGAGAAGCCAGCAACTAAGTATAAGTTTGCGGAAAGAGATTGAACAAAAGTTACGTACTGCTGTTGCTTTGCTGAAAGTCCAAGATGTGAGAAGGATCTTAGAAATTGGTTTATCACCAAACAATGTTGACAGTTTTGGATGGACTCTGCTTCACGTTGCAGCCTACCATTCAAGGGATAGGATGATGAGGCTGTTACTTGAATTTAAAGGTAACCGATATCTCATTTATATTAAATTTGTTTGCTTTCTTTAGATTGGAATTTTGTCATTGATTGCATAATGATGAAATCTTTGATATGTCCGTTTTTTCAATTTAAATTGAAGACAGTATTGATAACAGTATTTTGTATTCTATTCTCATAGGTGATCCCTGTATACCTGACAAAATAGCCCATTTCACTTGCCTACACTATGCATCAATGAACGGGAAAACCCGTATGGCAAAACTTATCTTGGAATATGATGAACTCCACACCAAAAAGGGACTTGTAAACCAAAAGGGCAAAGAGGGTCTAACAGCCTTGCATCTTGCTGTCAGAAATGGCCACACAGCTTGCGTCAAGCTTCTTTTGCAACATCATGCAGATGTAAATGCCAAGAGTACGGAAGAGATCACACCATTGGTACTTGCCATTGTCTGGGAGAGGATCAGCTGCCTCAAAATGCTCATCAACTGGTCGGCAGACATTGATACTGATGTTGGATTGCCACTGCAGTATTCAATAATGAAAGGACGTTCTCATTGTACAAAACTGTTATTGCAGCATGGAGCCAATCCTAACTTGAAACATTACGAGGATGGCCAAGCACCTTTACACATTGCAGCAATGAAAGACGACCTGAATACATGTATTATACTATATGCTTATGGTGCTGATTGTGTAAATAAAAATGAAGATGGATTGACACCAATAGCCGTAGCTAGACAACGATCAACAATTGATCGTCCATGCCTTCAATACCTCACCGAAATATCAAGTAAGTTAACTTGACCATTGAATTGTGTTTTCTCTAGTTAGAAAGATTTTGAATATGAATATACAGTGAAACCTGCATTTTACGTACCCTCATTTTATGTTCCCTGGATTTTATGTATGCATAAAATGATTGATGTTGTCATCATTTTAGAGAGATTTTTACAATCACAAAATATTTGATCAAAAATAAATTTGGAGGAAAAAAATTATACTTGTGTCTTCATTCTAACATTCAAATAACCAAACCAAATAATATGTTTTTTAAGTAATGAATTCATGTGATTTAAAGTCCTCTTAAAACCATCATTTGATCGATTTTTTGCTAGCCCGGCCTAGGCTTACCATTATCAGCGAGTAAAATAAACCAAACTTTAGAGGGCTTACTCCGGGAGCTAAAAACCCCAGATGTATTGTTATGCGATGAAAAATTTGATCAGTTTTATTTTAAAAGCATTTTATTGCCAATTTCTATTGTGAAATTTATTGAACCATAATAGAAAGTAAACATGACTAGCAAGTACTAGAATAGTTAGGCTTACTTTAGCACAAAATCTCAGGCCACTTCATGCTCTGCTCTACAGCAGGCAAAACACTATGTTGTAGCCCCTAGCTAGGCTTATATTTTACAGAAGCTGAATTTTACGTATCGCATGGATTACGTACCAAACGTAAAATATAGGTTTCACTGTACTGTAGTGTTGATGCTTTTAGTAGGAAGCTTTCTATTTATAACTCAGTCGTTCCTTGTATGCTTGTCCTGTATGCCTTCTATGCAGGAAGAATATGGAATTTCACACTCTTAACTGAACGATTTTATTGTTTTTTTATTGATTATGACGTGATTTTAATACATTTTGTAAATATTTTTGTCATCACATACATGTTAAATCATAATTGAATCATTCTGGTATGAAAACCTCTCCAAATTCATGTTCTGTCGTTGTTCTCTGACAGCATAGTATGCTTTCTGTTTAGGTAGACAAATTTTTTTCTAATGAAGCACAGGACAGATTTTGTTTGCATTAGGACTCGCTTTTCTGATCTTTACAGAGGTCCCAAACCCTCCAGATTTGTCCGGGAGTCTCCCGAAATTTTAGTCTCCCAAGTTTTTAAAGCAATCTCCGGATTTTTCTGTTAAATTTTAAACATGTTCTAGTACCATAATTTGCTTTAGAATAACATTTAATTAATAGATACAGTAATTTTAAACGTAATTGATGCTAATTAAAACCTTTCTGGCCTGTTTTTTTTTTTCGGCCCTTCCATCATAAAATGCAGTAGAAGGGGTAGTATTTTAAGATAGAGGGAGCACTTTGAAAAATCTTTCGAATTTTAGACCTAGAGGTTGGAACGTTTGCTGTCATGTTGCTACCCAATATTAATAAAATTGCTTTATGCTAAATTTGGTACATGAGGCGCTGGTGCAATCTGCAGGAATTGCTTTAGCATATTAAATGAAAGTTGTGGCAGCTTTCAAGTCCCTTTGCACTTAGTACTTGATAACAATGCCATTCAGGTACAATGTACACAATCTTTTTTATAACTTAATCTGCTTTACCAATGTTTTACTCGACTTGAACATGGTTGAATACGAGTAAGGAGTTTTTTATGTTTATGGAGAGTAGTGTAGTTTTTTCGTATTGCATATTTATTTTCAATACCCTAAAACCATTTATTTTTTGGAGCATAGACCATTCATAAAGTTAATCCAGTAAAATTGTGGTGATCAGTGCCGTCTCTCATTATTGGGTATAAATTTACCATTTTATAAAATCTAGTAGTTCAATATAGTAAAACCTAACATTTACAATAGTATGCAAGTAAAATTGCTCAGATTCATACTGTAGCACGAACAGAATGATTAGAATAAACATTGCCTGTATCATTATAGCTTTTTGCTAATCAATAGGTATTTTTTTTTTAATTCAGGGTTTTGCGCGAACAAATATAACACCCGTGGATAAAAATCAGGTTTTTACCCTATGTTTCTTTTTCAAATTCTCGCCCGAACCGGCTTCAAGAAATGACCTTACCGCTTTTTTTGCAAACATTTTTGACATGGCATAATGTACTTTGATGATCTTGACTGTAATAAATAATTATATTTACTAATGCGTTATATATCCACAGGAAATCCCCGTTGTTTGCAAGATATCTGTCGACTAGTAATTCGAAACAGTATTGGAAAATCAAGACTACATAATATCAACAGTCTTCCACTTTGCAAGATAATGTTGGAATACTTAGTTTATAAATATGATGATTGACTGACAAGACACTTAAAGCTATATTATTTATACTATGTATTTTACTGTACTGTGGCACATTTAAAATCACATACCTCCGACTGTTGAAACTGAAAATGTGTTAATAAAAGTATACTGTACTTTGAGTATAAGTGAATTGTTTAATATAACTCCAACAAGGTATGTATAGCATATACAGTAATGCAGAATTGATTTTGTCCATGTCAACTACATGTTTTTTAGGGGTTTTTTAGTAACATGTCGTACAGTACATGTTTATATTATAACTAAAATAATGATATAGTAGTTATATACAGTTTTTTTTATTGTTAATACATTTATTTTGGTTGAATTATGCAAGATTGAATATTTAGCCATATTTTCTATTAAGAATTTTCTTTCATTATTTGGAAAATTTTAATTAAATTTGCATGGCAAGACATGACAATTTTAAATTATCATCAGTATAATAATTATACAGTAATTAGATAGAAAAAATAATGTAAATTAATAGAATAAATCATACAAAGTAAAAATAATTATACATTAATTTTTACTGTACACAGTGTATAGTATATATATACATATGTATATATATGTTTAACTTTAAGGTTATGACAATCACCATTGAATTAAGATAGTTGAACCAGTTTGAACTCTCCAGATATCTGGATGATCAGTATTGCATCACTGATGATGGCTGACCATTACCCAGCATTGTTTATTATGTTTTTGCCATTGGAGCAATGTGTTTGTGGTCATGCGTTAAAAGTATGCTGACTTTGTTTCAAACACCTAATTTTCAGTTGTGATGTATCCAAGTATTAAAATGATCACAACTCTGTAACTACACACCCTAACATACCAAATTACTGTATGCATATTTGAAAAGCTCTTGAAATAAGGATTTAATATTGCAATAAATGCATGTGGAATTAGAATGCACTACATGTGTACACAGTTATTTGACAAAAAGTCAATAAAATTTAGAGATTTGATAAGGTCCCAGGTAACTTTTGCCTACAATTATATCAGCTCAATTCAAGTCAATTAAAACACTAAATGCTTATTTTCTTCATTCATACAGTAATATATAATTCAAGGTGTAATGTAGGATGACAGTGGTAAAAAAAGATTACAAAAATCTGAAAAGCAATAGCTTGTTGGTGATATGCCTGCCCAAAAAATATAACAGAAAAAAAAACAATGCAGTGTGTTTTCTGAGTAGTTACCAAAATTATTTTCAATTGATATGCAACTTAATGGTAAAAAACATGCGTGTATCATTTACAAATTCATCAAACGTAATAGAAATAAAATTAAAAACACATCAAATTGTTTTATTTTGGGGCAAGCTCCTAAATACCTAAGACTACTATAGAAGTCTCGGTAAATACTGTAATGTACAAGAGTTGCATTTTATAGCCAGTTAAGGTCACTAGCTTTCTATCTATTGGTATATTTGTTATACATGAAATGTGTTGTAAGTTTATGCCTGGAAAGAAATGACCAACAAAAATTGAATATACTTGAAAGGATCATACCATTAGCAATAATTTAACTTCATTATAAATGTTAAATGGTAAAAATAAAACATTTTAATTTTTTTGTCAGTTTTATTGACATTAGTTGAGGTGGATGATTTGAAGTGAAAGGTGTCTTACAAAGCAACAAAAAAGGACTTTTTAATACGTTGACTGCCAGCAATGAGTGTGGCTGTGTGCGCCAGTGACAAGTATACTCAGGGAAGATCCACCTAGATGATAATGTTGAAATAACTTCCATTTGTTTGTTGTGTTTTATTACAGGCAGTTTAAAAGATTACAAATGAAACACAAGTCTTTATAGTATCATTACAAAGTGTGGTGGCGCACTTTGTACATAACAATCACATTTTTTTTTCCAGTGCCAACAACGAGTATACTCGTCACCTAATATTTTCCCGCCAAAATATTAGGCATGTTATTTTGATGATATGTGATAAGAAAAGGGGTTTGGCAGTCAGCATGCTAAAAACCATGTAAATTTAGCATACAGTTCACTGTCTTTAGGAAAACAAATGGCTTTGGATTGCCATATCTTTATGCATTATTATCAAAACAATTTAATGCGTTGTCACTACATAGTCCATAATACTAGTGTTCTCCCAATTGAAACAATTATACTGGTAAATTGTCCAAAAAACAGGACTTGATCAGGCATGACTTATGGGTTAGCTTTGGCCCTACCCCAAATACCTACATACCTATAAGTCTCTATGAGCTTTCCTGTATTTTCTGTAATTTTAAAGAGTACAGGAAGGCAAAAATAATATGAGAATCAAAATAATATCAATTATCTTTCAATATAAAGACATTTTTACTGGTAAATTGTAATTTTTACCGGTAAATTTGATGGCTAAAATCATACTTGGGAGAACACAGTCTAAATATAACATTTATTTAATAGTAATAAAATAACTGATATATATTAATAGTAATAAAGTAACTGATATATATTAATAGTAATAAAATAACTGATATATATTAATAGTAATAAAATAACTGATATATATTCTCTTTATCTGTTTGGTGGATTTTCAGTTTCTGTTTTTGTTGTATATTTGGTTATATATAAGTATTCATTAAATAATCACTCAGGATCTTTTATTCAATTTAATAGATTCCAATCACAACATAATGTATACTAAATAAATTTTCATACAGGCTATTGATACACATAAAACCCATCCACTTCTATGTCAATAAATAGTGTCATGTTCTACAAAAACAAAACTTAGAAATTTTGTAGTCCTTGCATAGTTTAAAATTGATACTAAACCTCTTTGTTTAGTCTGTGTAGTTGTTGAGTTACATTGATTTTAATTAAAAACATTTTTGTGTCCAAGTCAAGACACATAACCTTTAGTTGATTATCCAAGAGCCCTTTTATTTGCACTAAAATTCTATAAATAGCGTAATGTAGACTTGAGTGTAGCTCACAATTATATTTGGTGGTTATATATGATGATTAATTGCTCAACATTTATTTTTTTTGTTAAAAAGCAGAAGTGTAAAAATAAACTGTTCATGTGTGGCTGAACACTTTGTAGATATTAACATATTAACAATATTACAGCTTCAAAATTAGAATAACTAAAATGACTAATTATTAATATTTTATATTTATACTTTATACTCAAAATTATGATGATGTCTTGAGTGATTTTACCACTATGAATCCCACTTTTTTGCTTTGTGTTATACCATAGTGAGATGGCCCACTTGGATGGCCTAGGCTCAGTTGGTGCTGACAGGTTTTCAAGTTTCAGTTACTACTTTGGGGGAGAATTTTGATAATACTAATACAGAGAATTTGTGAAGTTCATTGTTACATTTTGTATCTTGTTTATACCTTATTGATATTCATTTTGTAAAAAAAACCCTTAGTTTTAATTATTTTTAATTCAGTTTAAAAAACAATGATGTATATAATTTCACTACTGGACCAGTGTCTTATATAAAGTGATTACAGTATGCCTTCAGTCTTTGTCATTATTACTGTATCTTGTAAAATATTGTATTGTCTAATTTTGTAAAATATATTTTGGAAATTGAATTTCATAAATTGTTTGTGCAGAACCTGCGTATAATTTTGATTTTTTAAACTTGGCATTTTGTATTTTATTTAGTTTCTGTGGAAAAAATCAAACATGTCAATTAGAAACTAGCATTCACATTTCCAGAAATGATTTCTTACATACACAACAGTGCTAATTGGTAATATCTGTAAAATTTTACTTATCTACATAATTGGATTTTTCTAAAAATGTTTCCAGTGGTTTGAGTATTTGATTTTCTGCCATTTTGTTATTCACATTTTCTTCCAATTTTTCAAATACTGTAATAGGAGAAAACTGGTGTTCACATCAGTTGTGCTCATGGAGCTTGGTGCAACAATTTTACATGTAAACACATCTGAAGCCTCCTGTTGGAGTAAAGGTTCAATGTTTCTTCAAGTAAGGTTTTCTGTGATCTTGCGTCATTAACAAAGTTTGTCTTTGTGTCCTTGAACCAGTTGTTGTGACATAGATGTGAAACGTTTGCAAGCTGTTTACAGTATACATTAGTCCACCCAGAGCTATGTTGCCAAACCATGTGAAACTATTAGCACTTTGGATACCCTTGAGGCAGTTGAAGCATGGAGCTATGGTTGAAGCTACAAGAGGGACCACTCATCAGATCTACAGTTTTAAACTGTACTCAAGCACTAGTAGGACATGACACACATGGATTGGCACAGTCAGTTCAATCTTGCTCTTAAGTGACCTAAAATAATCTGTTTGAATCATATGTTTATATTGACAAAATGAACATTCTAAAATAATTTTTTTAGATCATGACTTAAAGATATATTGTCACCTGAAAATGACCAAAACATCATCAACATTAATTTTGAAATTAACTTGATCATATCAAAG
>JAOTQE010125002.1:0-12428 GCA_025631205.1 Nesometra sesokonis
AGCAAGCCCGACCAGTCCAAATAAGCTTGATCGGGATTGATCGAGTTGGCCTGATCGGCAGTGGGAACAGGGTATTAATGACGACATTGTTCTAAGTTCATCATCATATTTTAACATTTAAAATTATTAACTTTTTTTGTTGTGTTAGGTCTGTTAATTTTGTTCCTCCGGGTATATCTTAGTCTAACCTATGTGACGACCATCCCGTTTAAACTATTCTTTATCTTTCGTTTTTCCATTTGGACGTACTCAGGCTTTTAAATCATCATTTTACCCATAGTTATTTCACTTTGGAACAACCTACCACAATCGATAGTTGATATACAAAATATAACATCTTTAAAACCAATTTGACTAAATATTTGATATATTATTTGTCCTGTTTTTTATTTAATCTATTTATATTTTTTCTCATGTACCCTTTCGTAGTTAAGTTGGTTAAGGTGGATACCATTATATTATCGTATGACCATAATAGCTATGAACCTATCTGATATCCCCGGGATACTGATGTATCTAAATTTTCATAAAAGTAAAATACGGTAAATCATTATCATTTTAGACTTTTGCGTGGGTAGAAATATGGGACTCATTCAAAACATTAGTGCTCTGGGGACGTGTTCCCCCTTACCCGATGATATTAGTGGAGTAAGCATTGCTAATATGTTATACGGTATTGTATATAAATGTAACAGAATATAGAAAAAGTAACTTATTTTCAATATGACGTGTTTTTACACACACAGTGTCATGAGGAACATTAACGTAAAAATAACGGCTATTAAGGACAATTTGTATTCAAAGTATTCACACGTAAACGAGCTCATCTCTCCTTTCATCAAATTTCATCCTTGACAAAATTATTTTCTTAGCAATATTAAGTGTTTTCCTGACACATTTATATTCCCTTAAGAGTTCAGACATGCAAATTTATCTGGGGGTGAACGCAATGACAATGCAGGCTTATGACAGAACATCAATAATTAGTGTAAACAGTTTTGTCATTTTTTGACTTGAACCACAACGATGTATTATATTTAGTAGTACAGTGCAGAGGTGGATGCAGATTTTTGGAAATAAGGTGGGGTGGCGGTAGAGAGTAAAAGTTCGGGGGCCTAGAAATCCTGAAGAATTTTGGTCTTTAGATGTTCGGAAATGGCATCGGGAACGTGTTTGATCAATTCCTGTCTTGTGATTGCTGAACATCTTTCGTTTTATAAGCAATGTTAATTATATTTATATTTTACTTCCCCAAAAAGGGTGCCGGAGCCGGTCAAGTCCCCTCTAAATCTGTCACTTTGTAAGTGGCGTGTGGTGTGGTCACATAGCGCCCATGTACACCAAGTAAATCGACTATAGTAACTTAAAATAAAATTGCTCGTTGTGATCAAATCGGTAGTTTGTATACTCTTTAAGTGGGTTGGAATCTTAAACTGATTAAGCACCTTCCTTCCTTTTGTCTTTCTACATTATATATATTTATATATTATTATACAGGGCAGTCTAACACAAGCTTTGCTTTTTTGGACGTGCCCTCTCTTTTTTATAACTATCAAATGAAATATTTCAATATCTTGTTATTCATAATGTAACAAAAAAAAAGAGAAATAAATGTTGTTTTGAATTGAATTGAAAATTGAATCCCTTTGATTAACTTATAGAGTGCTTGAGCACCCCCTTACGAAGTTAATAAAAAAATAATAACAGCATATAAATAAGAAGTTTAAGTCCTCGAGCACACCACTTAAGAGGAAATGAGCATACTCTTCAGGAAAGCAAGTATAAATGACAAGAGAAAAGAAGTGTAAAAACAAAGTACTTCTACAAAAATCCCTAAAATTGGAGAAAGGACTTTTTTTGTTTTGTTTTGTTTTATGCTTGTTTGAGCACACTCCTTTCCCGAATCCTGGATACTCCCCTGCGGCATCCATACCGCTAGACCACTGAACTTGCAGTTGTTTGCTAAGAGTCGAATTTAATCTTAAATGCAGTTGGTACTGCAATGTATGAATATAGGTTTTGCGTCAGGGGAGATACCGAATTTTGTTTTTCTCAACTCACGTGAAATACACCATAATACTTGCAAAAAATTGTCTAATATGCTCTTTAATAATGTATTTCATCAAAATTGAATTCAGTTTAATTAACTTATTTTCGTAAATCGATTTCATTACCTTTTTTCATTTTACAAGTTTTTCTAAATTCCACTGCGTTTGTTTTATTTTATGGAATACTACAGAATAATATTATTTTAATAACACTTTGGGCTTTGTTCATTTCACAGTAATTAATTTAACAGCCTATGATTCCATTTACTCCAATTAAAAAGCTTTCCTAACATGATTTATAAAACCAAGCAGTACAAAGTTTTCAAGGCACTATTGGAAGCATAATTGTTTTTCAAATTAGTTTAATCAAATTAATTATTTGCCTGAAGTTACGAGAAATTTTTCAAATTAAATTCGCTACGTTTGCTGCCGTATCTTCCCAGTTATGCCTAACTTAGCGTCTTGGATTACAAACCTTTGTTATTATTTAGACTAAAATGTTAGTATAATAATATCGATTGTACTTATATTACCATATTCTATTTGTTCTTTGTCAATTTGGTTCATTTTATGCCCATTGATTTTAGATACTTGAGTAAAACGTCTACTATTCCTTACACGATCAGTAAGTACATAAAACCGTATCATTTTTTAGTTTCTTTATATTGTTTATTAGTTACCATCAATATGTAATGAACATTATGGCGACACTGTCAAATGTTTGGGTACAATGCTAAGCATTCTTTAGTAGTAATATGCTATTATTGGTAGCATTTGAGAGAAGAATGCAAAGAAAATATTGACATATTTTCCTGCACTCACTAGGTCATAAAATATGTAAATTAAATTGATTTTACTCCTTTTTTGAATAGTTAAATTGTACATATTATTATGCCTAAGATGGTCATTGACACTATGAAGTTATTTTTAATCGGCTTTTTTTCTTGCTGTGTGGTGAATTTTGGTGCTATTAGAATTGACAGATTTTGTTTACTAAACTATAATCAATGTATATAACAGTAGTGGTAGTAAAAGTAGTAATAACGCTGACAGTAAAAGATATGTAATGACAATCATAGAAATAACCATAGAAGTAGTAATAGCAGTAGTAGAATCGACAGAAATAATTTAGTAAAAGTAGGTAAAATTAGAAAATGTGAAACAATATCTAGTAGGAAACAATGAAAGTAGGCTTACTGGAAACAACGACACAACGACAATAAAAGTAACAGTAACAGAATAGGTGTTGCAGTAACAGTAGCAGTACATAAACAGTAGCAGCAAAAGCAGCAGCAGAGTAGCAACATTGTCAGTAACAGAGTTAACACTGGTAGCTGTAGCAGTACCAATATTAGCAGTAGCAACAGTAACTACTGTAGAAGTAGTAGTGTTGGCAGTAACAGAGCACAGCAACAATAGTATTAATATTGGTAGCAGTAAAAATGTAACAGTGCAGCAGTTTAAGAGCAGCTACAATGGTAGTAACAGTAGTGGTAACAAAAAGCAGTGGCAGCAGTGTAAAAGTAGGAAAGCGGTTGTAGCAGCAGTAACAGTGGGTCTAGAAGAAGTAGTAAAAGTATCATCAATGGTAGTAGCATTAGGTATAATTTATAGCAGGAACATTAGTAGCATCAGCAGTAGTTCATAACAACAGGAATAGTCTCAGAAGCAGTATTAACAGAGGCAGTGGCAACAGCGGTATACATATAAAAATAGCAATAGTCAGTAATATTAGAAGTTATTTTAGTTCGTAGGGTCATTCCAACTTAGGTTTCCACAACATGGAAATACAATAATATTGCATAACTATGCATACATTAGTGATATTGTAGTACGACTATAAAGCTACCAGTGAACAATGTAACTTAATGTACAGTATTGCATTTCAATCGATAAATCGCCTCAAGCACCTTTAAATAAAAACAAATTAAGTTTAACGTTTAGCTATTATAAAGTACATTCTTCCATAAACACAGAGGCGCATAATCTGTGAGTGAGGCTGCTAAGTCGCATTGCATTCACATCATTGTACATAACCTATTTATTCTAATAAACTCCAGGGAAGCTTGTTAGTCATATTTTATAATAATTGTTGTATTTTGCTCAGTTGAGGTCCGGCTCGACTGAGCTCAATACTTATCCGTCTGATTAATTAATTAGATAATTGTTTGGGTGATGATCTGCAAATTTAGAGGGCGCCCTGAAAATGTCCTTGTTTGAATAGATGTCGTAAAAAGGAATTGAACCCGTGCGTACATTTCTTTAAATTTACAGACGTCTTAACCGGTCGGCCAACTAACTCTCAACTATAAAACTGAGCGTTAGAAAGGAAGTAATGAACAATCGAAAACTTACAGAATACTATATTGCAAATGAACGTTACCTTAATTGAGAATTATGGATAAAAGTGTACTTTTAAGGTGAAGGCAAACTTTATTTTAGGCCGTTACGACATGGTAGACAATAGATAAAACTCGCGTGGACCTGGCTTTTGTATGGAACACTGCAGGTATGAAACGCAGACAACGCAATAATTGGATTCTTGTAATATTATTCCGTAATTAAAATAGATTTCTCGGGCTTGAACCCAGTAAAAAGGTACGGGTAGCAATTACGATTTTTTGTTTTTATATCTTTGCAGGAATATTATATCCGGTCTATTGTTGGACCTGCATCGCCATCCGTACAATGCATGTGGTATGTCACTTCAACAAACCAACTATATGCCCGTCTTTATATTCTACATGCTTCTTATGACGTCAACGATTCCTGTAATGTGCTTTTTTGATGTACAGGTGAGATTTTTAGTACAGTCTAATTTTTTATTAGAAACCACCATCAAGTTATGAGCTTAAAGTGACCCTAATTGTATATAAAGTATTTATCTTAGGAAGTTGTTGTAGACCTAACTTTTTTTCCAATACACCTTATTAATTTTGGAATTCGGTCTTTCGGTGATGATGGTTGACATGCTTGACTTCCAATCATCGTGGTCCGAACCATAGATGTATTATTTACGGATAGATGGTGATCTTAATACTGTAAAATGGCAGTCCCATGTAGGCGCCTACTATTTTGATTCCGTCAGGCTACGTCAAAAACATGCAAGTTAAATAATAATATCTGTTTCACAATTATTGTATTTTTACCATTCTTTTGTTATACAAATTATTTACATATGTCACACATATTTTATGCTGTCAATGTTTTTAGATTTGGATTGAATTTACTTTAATTTATTGATAAATATTAAACTTCAAAGAAAGATTGCGCGTGCGCAATTTCGACGTAGCACTGCGTTAGAAAGTAACACGATTTGATTGGTTGGGTTCCGGATTAGTGGGGGGTTCCGGATTAGTGGGTGCTTACATGGAACTGCAATTTGGGCTATGTATTCTGTGGAAGTTCACCATCTAGCCGTAAGTAATATATCTATGGTCTAAAGACACACCAGGTTCTCCCAACGAGCTAACAAACAGCGCCATCCCCAAAGCATCATGATGGTTTGATGTAGTTCTAAAGTTGTAATTGTAGTTCTAAATGTTCGGGAAACTTGCTTTTGGATGTGAAAGGAAATAATCTTTAAAAACCAAACTTCAATACGAGGTAGATCATTGTATTTTGAGAAGTTGTTTTAATGATTTATAATGTTACAGTATTATATTGCTATTTATAAATGGCATGGCACGAGTATTCTATTATACTAAAGTAAACATTAAAAATGCAAGTGTATAACGGGTGTATCTATTATATTTTAACTTATTAAAACTGAACATTAATAGTATCAACATAATTGATAGGCTTACATTAGATTGGGCTGGGGAATATTGAATTTTAAAACATTCATTTAATAGTGTACGTAGTACAGCCTTAAAAGTTCAGAGTTTAAACTGGGAGGTTTTGCAACGTTACGGAATACGATAACGTAAATGGATACGTCACACTTCCATTCTGTAAGTTGCTAAATGTGTTCAAAAATATCTCTAATCAGGTTTAAAATGAAAACATAGCCGCTGAAACATGGCGATTTAAACCTTATATGTTTTATGCACCATTTTAATGTTTTAGTCATTCTTAGACATTTGATATTTGTAACTTGTAGACTAAAACCTTTTTTTAATATTAAAAAACGGCTTGCATATAGGATGGACCTTTCTGCTAATAGTAACACAAAGTATAAAATAGCTATTTTTTATTATTATTAATACTACCGTGAATTCGAAAAGAGTATCAACCTTCTGGGATTTGAGGATTTTGGTTCTATGGCGTCCATAAATGTAATTTATCATGTGATTTGATGATATACCTAAACAAAATTTATCTAGAAACGTGAAATAAATATGTTATTTAAATATGTTCTCGCAAACAACAAATCCATTTGCTCAATCAAAATTGGGCAGAGTAAACGTCATTAGTAGCCTATACTATATCATTTATTTTTTTTTAATTGCATCAAAGCGTTCTGTAGTTTAACAAGCATTCTTACTGGACAATTTCTTATTATCTTGGAAACTTATTTTATTTCACAAATGTATATGGATATTTCATGTGACATGAATTTGAAACCATGACAACAAAGGTGTAATGTCAGTTTAACTTAACAGTAGATTGAAAGATTTGTTCTGAAAATGGCGAGAGCGGAAGAAAGCGAAATACAATCCGAAAGACGATAACACAAGTAGACTTTTCAAAAACCATTAACTCTTCTTAGATGAGAAATAAACCTAATGCGCCAAACTGTCCTCTTTGAATACAACAAGCAATTCAATACTGAATGAGTAAAGACACTTAAAAATCAATTTATAAATAATATTTGCTTACTTTGCCAGTTATTTCATAATGATTACATTTCAATTAGATAATCAAACACCTAATCGCTTTATCATCAATTAGATGGCCAATTAGTTATTAATAAAACATTTTGTCATGTATGATTTGTGCATTACAACAAACAGTCTATCCTGAATGTTTGGTAAATGTTTAGGTAAAGTTAAGTGTTTTGTGTTTTAAGATGTTGTGTATGGGCATGTACTGCTTCACTCTATGGTGCAATTATACTCAAGCCAACATAAAGCATTTACAAGTTTGTTACAACAATGGTTTACGATTACTGCTCCATAAGCCTATACACTGCAGAGTAATGATGTTGGAAGAGAAAGTGTTACGTCTTTATATTTATGTATTAGATCACCTTTTTGTAGTTTCATAAAATAATATCTGACAGTAGCAACTCTGTTGTAGCAACACCAGACAGTACGTTTAAAACGGATGTGGTTTGAGCTTACCCCCTAGTAAGGCCTAGATATTATTCTGTTTCTTGTCCAGAAACTTGGCCATACGTGTAGGTTTTTAGTACGCTCACTGCGTCGTGCGACGGTCGTACGACGATCATACGACGGTCACACGACTACCGTAGCTCCTCGTGTATGTGGTTGCCAGGCGCGATAACAGTCTTCTACTCGTCAGCCGAGGTTTTTTTTTTAGTGATTTCCCTGTTGAATCACTAAAAAAATCCGTTGGCCGATGAGGAGAAGACTGTCATTGCGTCTGGCAACCACACACACACAGGGAGCGACGGTTTAGTCGTGCGAACGTCGTTCGACCGTCGTTCGACCGTCGTACGACGCAACTACACGCAGCTAAAACCGCAAACGTGTGAGCTAGGCATTACGGCCGGGCACTCACTGCCTTGTGCAACGATCACAAGACTAAACTTTCACTCCCTGCATGTGCTTTCCAGACGCGATGATAGTCATCTACTCGTCGGCCGATGGTTTTTTAAGGATTCAACAGGAAAATCACAAAAAAACCGTCGGCCTACGAGTAGAAGGCCGTCATCGAGTATGGAACCACACACACAGGGAGCGACGGTTTAGTCGTGCGACCGTCGTACGACCGACGCACGACGTAGTGAGTGCCCGGCTTAATGCTACACAGTTGAATGAATAATACTCTGATTGTGGTAAAACATCGTTAACAACAAGAATGATTGAATGTAAATTTAGCTGTCTGACACACAGGAATGCCCATCTCACTTCGTGATCATTTGAATCAGGCTAATTGAAGGTTAGCCTCGATTATCATTTTGTTGTTTTCAAAAGGTTCGTTGGAACTGTTCAATTGATGCATAAATTCACAAATCAGCGATGAAAAATCCCGCCCTAAATAATTTGTGTCATAACTGTATGGAAAATTAATGCACACCCTCTTCAATATCTGAGTGGTGAATGTATGAATTGTATCTGGCGACCGACATAGGTCTAGGACAAGTAACCTCTGGTTTGAAAGAAGTTTGCAGTTTAAATAGTCATTTACACTATGATGATTACGATCAACAATGCATAGATAAAAATAATAAATTTCTATGGGAGTTCAAAGATTTGAATATTTTATACAAAACTAGTCAAATTACCCGTCCCGTAACCTTGAACTTTGACCCGTCCCGTAACCTGGCTCTTTGACCCTGTGACCCATCATCGGCAATTCTGGTTTCAACCTAAATGCTTCCACCAAGTTTGGCCAAGATGGAACCAAAGAGTAGTAAAACCAGTTGTTTGACCTTTGACCCCAGCGACCCTGACCTTTCCAAAAATGAACCACTCAAGGGAAATTTCGCGGTGAACCTGCATCCACCTACCAAGTTTGTTGGAGATCGGACCAAGGACCTGGGAAGAGTAGAGGAACAAACAGACAAACGTTGCTTGCTCAAATTATAGTATAAGTATAGTATGTAAAGCCGGGCAGTCACTGCGTCGTGCGTCGGTCGTACGACGGTCGCACGACTAAACCGTCGCTCTGTGTGTGGTTTCTAGACGTGATGACAGACTTCTACTCATCCACCGACGGTGTATTATTGATTTCCCTGTCGAATCACTAAAAAAACACCGTCGGCCGACGAGTAGAAAACAGTCATCGCGTCTGGAAACCTCTAACACAGGGAGCGACGGTTTAGTCGTGCGACCGTCGTACAACCGTAGTGAGTGTCCGGCTTAATTGTAATAGTCGGGCACATTTCTAGCAACTCATCGCCATATGTCCAGTCATTCCACGTACTCAAGATATATACCTCGAGGATTTAGTCGATGAAATTCTTTGCAATAAAATAGTTCATCTGGTTTTTGTTATCTCTCTTTATACAGCCTAAAATTATGGTTTAAGTTCATTTCTGTTTTATTTGAACTTTAGTAAGGTCTTTTTGTAATAAGTATAACGTGTGTATTTTGATAATCACTCGCATATAATTTTGCGTACCCATTAAGTTTAAAATCCGTGGTCACACTCATTTAAAGATCATTGTCCTAAGGGTGATGTTGTCTGTATGAACTAACACTTGAGCGGGAAGTTTTTTTAATTCCCAAGGCCAGGTTTAACATTTCTATCGCTTATGGGTAACTGATGAGTGCATTCTCATCCTCATGTTAATTATGAGAATAGTTTTCTTCTGTCAGAGGTGATATTCTTTACGATCAATACCTGGAATAATTTCAAGTTATCTGCAGTTTGGTTTCACCTCGGGATAGTATTAGCCCATAACACCCCCAGTAAAATTCGTATTCTCAGGACCGTTTAGCACCGATTTACAGCTTATGTCTTTTGAATGTATGTTAATGCGAGAATGAACCTTCGATGCCTATTAGGTTTAGTGAATAATTGTCGAAGAGTGATCCGTCAACTACGTCTGATTTTTATGATTGCAATTTACACTTTGCGTTAAGAGGGGTTTGAACCCTCGGGTGTCGCATTTACGGCTCACGAAGATGCTTATAATAACTAATATGGCACTTAACAACACTCTGATGAAATATTCCTAGTTCATTTCAATCTTATTTATGACTGGCTTTAGTTCATACTTAATATCGATAATTATTTTAATAACACAGGAAGCCACTCGAGTATCTGATTTAATAAAGTAACACTAACCGAAACAGCATTAACGACGATACCCAAATATTTAAGTTTTTCTGAAGTACCGTACCTTGTTTTTTTCAACTGTCGTTTACTAATGAATTGAATCAAACCATAGTCTTTTGGGGACAACAACAAATATCATAAGCGCTCCCACGAAGAGGTACAAACTGTTGTTGTACATGCTTTTATATACTTTGGGCAGATGGCCTTAGTAATAAAATAAATGCCGGAAAGAAGAAGAAATAGTGACGCGCGCGTATAGGTAGGCGCATAACAAAGCCGTACCAAGATATGAAAATATGCCGAGGAAAGTCTAAACGTTGAGGTTTTGTGTAAAATATTCAGTGTGGAAAAAGCGCAATTTGAGAAAAGTTGGGAATTTCAAACGAGGCGGAACCTCGTCTACTCTGTGCGTAAGGAGACGCAAAACGTGCTCGTGCAGTGATTAGCAAATAACAGCGTCCAAAGTGTGTCTATGCGCACCTTTCTGTACGCGGACTTAACAGTTTGTCTCTCTTCGTGGTTCCACCGAAGATTAATTTCATAAAAGTACTATGCTACTAATATTCAATCATTATTACCTCTTACTGTCAATGAAAATTGTAAATCGTCTGTTTCTATGACAGACATGGGCAATTCAATTTCCTTGGACAGACGAATATTTACATCACTTATTCTGTAAATTCACTATGAAGATTTCCTTTTCAAATCCGTTTATCAAAGTTTTATGGAAATTTTGCTTCTGCACCTACTAAACGATTTCACTTGAAGTTTGGCTTCACGTACCAGAACTCTCTTTCTCTTGGAAGTTATGCATATTGCTTTTGCAATACTGTTCGGTTTTACGTGCCAGAACTCCTCATCTCTTAGAAGTTCTGCTTTACTAGCTAAATCACTCTTCTACTTGAAGCTCGACTTTGCGCACCATAAAATTCCCTTTATCTTGGATGTTTTGCTTTACCAGCTAAACCCCCTTGCACTTGAAGTTCGGCTCTGTGTCCTCTCTTTCAAGTTCCTCTTCTCCAGCTAAAACGCTCTTCCACTTCAAGTTCGGCTTCGTGCACCAGAAACACCTTTCTCGTTGAACTTAACTCCTCTCCCAATTGAAGTTGGGATTCACACTTTAGCAAACAAACAAACCTCGAAATACTAATATTATGAAGTCTAATATTAGGAAATTTAAATGTAAATGAAGGAAATTAAACTACAGTTAGAATAATTCTTTATTAATGTGTAGATAAATCCGAAAGGTCCACTAATCAACATCAAGTAAGAAAGTATAATGCATACTCCAAGCAATGAGATACACGCCATCGTGACAAGATTCAATATTTCGACATAAATTATGTCATCATCAGGAATGGTGATTTTTAACAGTAAAGGTTTTTTTATATTATGTGTACCATGCATGTTTATTACTTTACAAATTTCCCGATTCATTTAAAACAATATCTAATATAAAAAAAAATATTGACGTTTTTTATTGTAATGTTATAGGTCCATTTTTATTTCCACTTTTTAAATATAAATTTTCCAGTATACCCCAAAGACGGGATGTAACTAGTTTTTGCTCGTCAAATTCAAAACCTGCGATCTGCTTGGATTATCACCCTAGCCTACATGTTGATTTTTTTTTTCTGTCTAAATGAATCTGTAAACCACAAAACAGGTTGACAAATTTTAAACTTCATTTATGGACTTAGCTCTTGGGTGGAAATGAGGTATAGTTTCCCTATACTGCATGCTGGTTGTTTTATAATAGCACGAAACGTTCGTTCTTTTTCACTACTTTGTTTTGGTTTCAGAATATATATACGGTAGCGCTCGGATGTTACTCAACACTTCAGGGCCATACTTATTTTATTATCCCAGGATCAACGATGTATATCTTGATTATACTAAGTGTCAACTACTGCAATAAGACATCCTAAATCAATAAGTTGTAAATACGTTATCCAGGATCAGACACTATATATCTTTTCACAAAACTCACTAAAATATATGTCAATAATTAAAAAAACACCTGAACATAAATTCAAATTCTCCTTTTTGATTATCCAGCCATTGATCACAATTTTAAGTGTTTTACATTAATTGGCAAGGAGTAGGATTTAATAAAGTTTAACGTCGTGTCTTGGTAATTTATGTCGTAACAAGCTGAACCTGTACTAGGGCCGAGGACCTTAATTTTAATTAACCCATAAACTTATTAAAACATTTTTGAGAGTTGATCTATGACTGTAACATTAATGATCGTAAGAATTTGAGGTAAGGGTTTTAATTTGGGTACGTGACAATGTGATACAATAATGAATGGTACAAATTGTACGACTTGTGATGATGATATACGATAATGAGGATAAGAATAACAGCATTTGAGGTGATTTTTTATTTGAATTATAACAATGTAACATCTTTATGAATATTAAGAAATGTCGTAATTGTAAACTTTTCAGAGTTCTCATTGAAGAA
>JAOTQE010125013.1:0-12428 GCA_025631205.1 Nesometra sesokonis
GAAAAAACTGGAATCCACTTTTTTCTTATTCTGTGATGTCTGTAGATGTGTTTAAAGCTAATTTCCAAGAATCTACCCAAAATTTTTCTTTTTTTACATAAGCCCACAGACTATAGGCCTTGGTAAGCTGCAGTACTTGTTCAGTGCATACCTCCATGCCCAGCGTCACCAAGGCAAAACATTCGTTAATGCTTTGAGGTGAATTCACATTTATTTAATACTGTACTTTAATCCAAAGTTTTGGTGGATCCATGGATTAATAAACAACGTAGTATGCAAATATGTTATAATCACTAAACTGTTATGTTAAAAAACGTCTTTGATTAAAAAAATCCCTTTCAGTAATAATTACAATGGATTATAACTTTGAGCTACCAAAATATTCTCTTTCCATTTTAAAGTTTTTAATTGATCGATGGAAAGATATTCTTAGTTTTCAGCTAGACTCAATTCTGTTTTGTTTTCTACTGAGTAAGATGTTCGTTTTTCATTTAACGTTTGGACTAATTTTAATCATTGCCTATAATGGCATTTTGCATGTTTAAATCTGTTTTAGAGAATTTCTTTTAAATATAGTTAGGCCTACATAGGTATTATGTACTACTAAACAATAAAGCAAAATAAGTGTGCCTTTATAATACTGCACTGGCTCACCATAACTCGTGTATAATTACTGCACTGGGTCACAATACTTCGCTGTGTATTACTCGCATATTTTTGACTACATAGTAATGTGTCTAATAAACACATCGCATTAAAATTTAAAATTAAACCCTTTTAGATATTCTATTATAACAACACTATAATACGCGATAAATTTGCAATTAAAATTAAAAACCTGTTGGTTGGCTTTCTCATGTTAATTTAATTAAACTATAAATCCATGAGCTATACTGTTTTTTGTTTCGTTAAATTCTGTTACCAATGACATAATTTCACTCAATACCTTATATAATGTGGTAGAGTGTTCTTACAATCAATCATTCATTTGTATACTCATGTAAGGGCTAATCATAAACTTTTATGAATTCAGGGTCGGGATTGTTTAAATAAACGTTTATATATACCAGATATACCAACCGTTTGACTAAAAATAAAATTATCCCTAAAAGCACGGTAATACATACATATAACACAAACTTAGGGCTATAGGAATAAAATAAAAATCACATTGCAGAAAATACACAGTAAAATTAAAAATACCGACTGACTGAACTAATAAGTTGTGCTTGGTCAATTATTATTTTAGGTCTGATATTAATACAATTATAGTATACATTTAAAGGAATGTTGTGTTTTTTAAGATTTTAAAAATTGTCTATATATTAACTCAACTTCACATAGATATTAAAAACAAAACTAGACTACCTTGTCATTGAGCAATTAAAAACAAGGTGATTACTTAGTACACTAATAAGTCCGTATTCATCACTTAAAAGTTGTTTTAAATATTGTACAGAAGTATAATTTTAATAATTAAAATAAAATATTTGATAGTATTTTTTGCATGTCAAGTTGTTGTCCCATCCATCCATTGATCTATTTATGATATAGGCCCATCCTAAATTAAGATTTGAATTAGGGTAAAGTGTAGCTCTAAATATGAACGAATAAGTTTTGATGACACTGGAATTCAGATATGATGTAAACCACCAAGTAGAAATATCTTTGATATTATTTATTATATATACGTAAACAATTAGTAAATTCTGAGAGTGGAACAATGCAGCCCCAACCGGGACTCAAACCCGGGTATTCTGCTCAATACGCAGGTACCTAAACCGCCACTACTGATCACTTGTGCCTTCGTGGCGAGTTGAAGTTCGATTAGAATGCAACTGTTCTCATACTCAACATGGTACGTCGTGACAACAATAGTTCTCCTGTACGTATGTAAACAGAGATCAATGTGATACACTTCATTGTACGATAAATCAGTTACGCGGGACCTGAAACGAGATACTTTTTTTAAATATATATTCATAAATTATGAAAACCTCCAACTATAAATACCTTGGATATATTTATTATATACAGTAGAAACTAAACAATGAGAAAATCTGCTGAGAGTGAATCACCCCCACTCCCAACCGGGACTCGAACCGGATGTTCTGCTCAATACGCAGACTCCTTAACCACTCAGCCCTTGGGCATTCGTTGCGAGTTTAACTTCAATGCAACTCTTCTCACTCTAAACATGATACGTCGTGACAACACTAGTTCTCCCGTACGCATGTAAACATAGATTTTGATACACTTCCCATTCTAGGATAAATCAGCTTGGCGGGACCTCAACTGAGAAACTTCTTATAAATAGCCTATTCAGAAATAAACCACCAAGTAGAAATACCTTGGATATCTATTATATTATATCGAAACATAATTAATGGAAAAATCTGCTGACAGTTTAAAAAGTCGTCCCAACTTGGACTCCTAAACCACTCAGCCACTGGGAAATTCGTAACGAGTTAAAGTTCGATTAGAATGCAACACTTCTCATACTCAACATGGTACATCATGACAACACTAGTCCTCTTGTACGCATGTAAACAGAGATCAAGTTTATACACTTCTCGTTGTAGGATAAGCTAAGCGGGACCCCAAACGAGATACAGTACTTTTTATAAATATATATTCAGAAATGATGTAACTACAAAGTAGAAATATCTTGGACATATTGCTTATATAGAAACGTAAACAATGAGAAAATCTGCCGAGAGTGAGAAATCCGCCCCAACCGGGTCTCGAATCCGAGTATTTTGCTCAATACGCAGACGTCTAAACTACTCAGTCACTGGGGCATTCGTGGCGAGTTCAAGTTCGATTGGAATGCAACTCCTTTTTTCCGTAGGATACTGAGGAAATTTTAACTTTTTACCTATTGTTTATATCTTATTTAAATAGTTTTTGCCATGACACCTCACTTCTAAACTGAAAAACAGTCACAAAAAATGTGGTGGCATACTTCCAATGTAACTGTTAGAACAACATAATCTATGGCCATATCTTGACATGACGTAATATCTTCAGGTTGTTCGTATCATCTGCGAATTTTGAAATGCGCTGCCAGAACACCAGTCCCTGTTTGTTAAGAGCTTCACACATATTAATTGATGGATTAACAGGATCCAGCATAAGCGGTCTGTGAAAAGAAAATCAGGAATGGTGGTAAGAATAATTAATGCCTTTACGTACATAGGGATGCTTAGAAAATTATAACCGTTCCTTAAAAATGGCATAGAACATACAAGTTTAATTCAATGAATATCATAGTTTACTAGGCCCATTTAAATCGTTAGTTGCTTTTTAATTTTGTCTTTGTTCACGACTTTTTAGTTAGGGCCTATATTGTTTTATTTTAATACAAGTGTGAAGAATCCTTTATACGTTTACTGGAAGCTAAATTTGATTTTAATTTCTTACAAACTCATTTCGAAACTCTCAACCGTGAGGGCCATCGGTCGAAAGTAGGACTAATTTTAAAACAACACTAAAGATTTAAAACACCTTTTAAAGCAAACCCCGATTAATTAATTACTAGTATTTAGGTAATATAGGCCTACCGTGTTTTTCTATGTATGAGCTGTTATTTAACAATTTTTAAACGGTCAATCTGAGTTATCGAGTTACGGGCACTTGTTAATCTCTGTTAAATTGCGTTCGAGCATCCACGAATTCTGGTATGGAACGCCAGATGTGCACCATGTGTTCTTAACGAGTAAACTCACTCCACTAAGGGCTCTGTTTTTATCAAACACAAACTTAAATGAACTCGGATGAGACTCAGTTGGTTGACCCTTGGGGAACGAAAGTTACTATTAATCACCTAGATGTCTTTTAAGTTCAATTCAATTCAATAAAACATTCTCTTCCATAGCTACGCAAATAGTAATAGTAACAAAAAAAACTGATTACTGTATTTCTCCTATTTTTGTATACAAAAAAGTGCATTAGTTATGAAAGAAGGTATACTGAAGCTTGAGAAGATCAAGGCCATAGCCAGCATGAGACAGACGTCTGAAATTTCAAACTGTTGTATTTTTTTTTCTAAAATATATGCATATGATATCTATTGGCCCTACCCGAAGCAAAGGCTTCAGCCGCCCCGTCTGTTTTCGGCCTGAAGATGACAATATCTTATGATGATTGTATTTAAAATTTATATGAGAAAAAGAAAGTACAACATAACACAAAGCATCAATCAATAAATAAAGAATTTAAAAGTATTGCACCGCCCGGACGGGGTAAGGTATTCTGGTATGTAAGTAGTTTCCGAAAAGGCGGTTGTTGAAGAATCCAATATGGCGGCCAATCAACTGACATGAGGCGGCTAATTTTTTAACTTGTCAATTAAGGTAAGGTAAGAAGTGTAAATTCTAAAGTTGGGGTTGTTTCAAGTTTTTGTATGGAGTAGTGGCCAAAAAGGTCGTTTTTGAAAAATTCTAAGATGACGGTCAAGGAATGTGATATGGAGTGACCATTTTTAACTTGTCGGTCAGAGTAAGGTAAAGGAGTATCAATTTGAGGATGTTTCAATTTTGGTATGGGAGTAGTAGTCAAAAAGAGGTTTTAAAAAATCCAACATGGCGGCCAAGCCATGAGGCATGTAGTGCCCAGTTGTTAACTCGTCAGTTGGGATAAGGGAATGGGTGCGAATTCAAATTTTGAAGACGTTTATAGACGGGAATAGTTTGAAATTGTGTTTTAATCCAACACCCAGGATTTAAAAAAAATGTACTCCAAATCTCCCTTTATCACTAAAAGAAGAAAATACTTATAAAAATTGTATTGAAACTTACAATTTGTAATTTTGGCGACTCATGGTGCCGTCTACCTCGACAGGTTTCAGTTCGAATCGTTTCCGGTCAATATTAAGACTAGTGGCGGCTTTATTTGGTTTCCATTCAATATTAAGACTAGTGCCCTTAGTTAGTTCGCACATTACTGATTTCATTCCTCGAGTTGTATCGAAATCAATCTCAGAGCCTGCATGTATCCAACACCAATATACCAATATTTCTACAAAGTAGTCCGAGAACAAGGGACCCTGGTTGTGATGTTCGGCAACATAGTGGTTCCAGTGGTTTACCAAACGCATAAGATTTTTTAGTTTCTCCGGTATAGTTTTGAATAGTTGAACTCGTGATTCTGTTATAGCGACATTGAAGTAGTCTATGAATTCGCAATTGGAAAACATTGTAGAATAATCGTCTACATTGTAAAATAAAGTTTAACAATGTAAATTTATTTGTTAATAATTATATAAATATACAGTATGTATGTCAAATGTATCAATAATATATGTATAGGCCTACCAAATAATCGGCATATAAATATGTAAACCAATTATAAATTTTATAAATAATAATAACAATAACTATAATGTAATAATAATAATAATAACAATAACAATAATAATAATAATAGGTAATAATAATAATAATAATAATAGTAATAAAAATAATAATAATAATGATAATAATGATAATGATAATAAACAATAATTAATAATAATAACAAGGCAATCGTAAACGATTACACCCTCGCCTATGTTTTTTGATCCAACATGTCTAAATCTTCTGTTACTCTAAATTGTAGTTGTGACTTTAGATGGCTTGCATAGACCTAATAATATAACCAACTTGATAATCCATGAATTCAGGATGAAATTAATTTTGTTTAGAAGGAAATTCCTGATTAGTTTTAGCATAAAAATGTGTAACATCTGGTCCACAGTGCCATGAGCATCTTCTAGATCAGGATACTGGCGCGTATATAAATGTACACCATTATTATTATTTGTTCACATTTTAACAATTTTTAAAATTTGACCCTAAAGACCTGAGATGACATTTGACCCCAGCTGGAATGTGAGAGGTGTCAGTGGATGTAAATGTTTAAATACAGAGTATAGTTTACCCATTGTGACCTGTAACTCAAGTTCGGATTAACGCCAAGATGACATGTATTTTATTTAGAGATCATTATATCATTCCTGATGAATTTGTGTTAATGACCTCTAAGTGACCCCAGACCCTACTGTTGTAGGTGGGAGGTGTCAGTGGTTCTTAATGACCTAATGTAGTTGTCTAATTTAGTCGTTTAAGTGTTTTTATACCATTAAAAATTTAATAATTTTTGACCCAAAGTTTTGATCAGTGACAAACCTTTTGTTGAAGGACCAATCCACTGTTAATTCTTTATCATTGTTCAAAAATTTGAAATCAGCACAATAGTTTTTGAGAGGCTGATGAACACAGACAATGGACACACAGTAGTTTTTCGCTGAGTATGGTTTACCATTAAATTTACCAGTAAAAATTCACATTTACCAGTACATTTTTGTTCATTGAAAAATAATTATGATATAATTTTGATTGTTATATATTTTTTTACCTCCTTTCTCTTTAGTATCACATATAATTCAAGAAGGCACATAGAGTATACCAAATATATCAATATGTGTATACTAAATATATCAATATGCGTATACCAAATATATTAATAATATGTATACAAAATACATCAATACATGTATACTAAATATATCAAAATATGTGAGGGTGGGTTACCCTTTTCTCTTGTAAATCAGTGGCGTATCTAGGGGGTGCCTCAGGTGTTCGATCATTTCCCATCAGAGGACTAAAACAATTAGATTTGAAAATTTGGGTCTCGAGCACCTCTCCCCCCCCCCCCCCCCCCCTTCAGAGGAGAGCCCCTTTCAGAGGAGAAGAACTATATTGTGAGGAAAAACACCACACAATCATAAATTGCATTTAAAGAGCGTGCCAATGGGGTAACAATATAGGAAACAGATTTTCCTTCTTCTTTTTTTTTCTTGTCAAAATCAAACTCAGGTTCGAGAACGCCCCTTCGACAATTCCTGGATACGCCCCTGTTTATATCCTGAAATGTACATGGACACCTTAATATTGACTGAAAAATCTTTAAAAAAAATACAACAAGCTGTATAAAGTGGTGAAATTAGAAAAAATAAAGCCTGTTTTTGTTGCCAAACTGAATGAGGTTTGCTGGAGGGTGATGTGCGCCTCCCCTTTTAGAATTTTCTATTGTAAATGTCATAAGATTACCTTCAATACTGTTGATCTCGTATGAAGGATAGATCCTAACAGGAAACCAGCTATCACCAACCAATGTGTCACAGTGTACATACAGTTTATCACGTTGTTTGATGTTCTGTAAGCATAGGCCTAAACAGGTTTTACCTTTTAACAAGCATCGCTCAATTTTGGCAAGGACATCAGGTAACTTATTCGCCATATCCTGAAAACTCCTGAAGTCATCTAATAAGAGGATGATTTCCGAATTTGTTTTCCCTTTAAGTGATGTTCCTCTTCCAAGAGTCCCACTCTGTCAATGAAATTTAACAAAGAAAGGGTTGTAACTATGTATGGTAAACTAGTCCTGTTATGGTCTCCTTCATCCATGCAGCTAAAGGTAATAACCAACACTGAATAGATGAATCAGAGCCTGAGACAACCACGCCCAATGCAACACAGTTAATAAACGAATACATAGGCAAACCCCGTATATTGACATTATACACCGTCAAGTGTGAGTGTACATATCAAGAAAAAGGCTGAGTTCACTTCCATAACTGTTAGAATGTTAAGATTGAGGAGAATGTTGGTTTTAATTTCAGTACACATCGACAACATTTTAACGTTGTCAGCCTCATCAGTGCAGACACTAGAGCTGAGTCTTGGAATTAGTTTAAGAAGAGCATGGATCAGACCTGCTCTCAAATGAAATACTCTTTATGGTTGGATACATTGCCAAAACCAGTTTATTGTATACACTGACGAAGTGTGGATGAAAATACAAGGATAAAATCTTAATTGTTGGAATGTCAAGATTCGCGAGAATACTGGATTAATTATTACATTAGACATCCAGAGGCAACAGAACTAGAGTGGTGGTCACAGTTTGGTAGACAAATGGAGGTAGATGTATGTGAGTGGGGACGTCATAGAGCATTGGATGCTTTGCCTTGTGTGATACCACATTGTCACACCAATTTTGTTGCTCCATGATTATACGTACCGGTATTTTTTACTTTTCAACAAAGACTACGTCCTAGTTTTTTACACGGTTTAAGAGGAAGTCTGTAATTAAAACTTTCCTTGAATAAATCTATAGAACAAAGAGTTGTGATTTCATTGATTACAAAAATCACATTTCGACGGGAGTGCGATAATGTCACAAAACAGGTTGCAAAGTGGGTCCCAAATCAAAAGTGGGTCAACTACAGAACCGTTACTACTGAACTTAAATTACACGGTAAAGAAATAGGGAAATACATATTTTGGAAGGGTTGTAACGGTCGTTTCAATTTTAAAATTCTCAAGTATTACCTTGACCACGTGACGTATTTTTAATGCTGTTTTATCCTTGAAGAATTGTATTAATCTATCAGTAAGATCTCTGAAAATTTCCAAGTGACTGTTTAACGGCGTCAGTGCTTCTGAGATGTACACATCAAAGTCAACACAGTTTTTGTCCACAAAGTCCATTTCAAATGCTGTAAAATAAGTCAATATGATTTAACAGTATTTTCAACATTAAAATTAAAATAACAGATAGGCCTATACAAGCCAATAATATTGTTTCGACAAGTTTACAAAAAAAGCTTGAAATTGTTTAAGATAGAATCTTCGCTTTGTGCACTTTAATTTTATATATTGTAAAAATAAATAATAACTAATGAGTTCTTCGTCTTGAACATCCGTATTCTATAAGTCTATAACATCTTTCAATTATGCCGATTTTGCCCTGCCTACCTGTCAAAAAAGAGGCAACAGTTGTCTCTGTGCCAAGCAAAATTTCCGATGATAAACCTATCGATAAATCCTCTCCTATAGGCCCTAATGACTGTTTCAATACCAAAGATGACAACACATACTGCATACTGTCTACTATGCACCAAGACCTCTACCTACTTCAAAATCAAAAGTCCAGAGAGACGCACATATGAAACAAGGCAATCGTTAACGATTAACCCCTCGCCTATGTTTTTTGAATCAACATGTTATCTGAATCCTCGGTTACTGTAAACTGTAGTATTAGTTGCAGCAGCAGTAGTAGTAGTAGTAGTAGTGGGAGTAGTCGTAGTAGTGGTGTAGTAGTGGGAGTAGTAGTAGTAGTAGTAGTAGTAGTAGTGGTAGTAGTAGTAGTAGTAGTAGTAGTTTTAGATGGCCCGTATATGCCTAATAATATAACCAAGTTTTTAACCTGCGAACTTCAGGGTAAAGTGAATTTTATAATCATAGAGTTTAAACTTTAAAACACTGGATTAAAAAAAACACTTCTCACAAGTGAATTTTGTTGGTCATTCCTGATCAATATGAGTTCAATTGGACTACTGTGAAAATTTGACCTTAACAAAGACCATTTAATCACATTTGACCCCAAGTCTTGATCAGTGCCAAACCTGTAAAGAACCTAGCCATAGTTGGTTCTTTAGAGTGTTTGAAAATTTGAAGTAAACCAACACAATAGTTTTTGGGATATGGATGTAGACAGACGTATAAATAGACACACATACACTACTGTATACTGTTCTCATGATCAAGAAGTTAATGATATGTTTTTGTTTTTTTTTATTTATTTATAAAGATAATTTAAGTAGAGTGGAGCCACCTACATAGAGAGAGATAGATAGTCAACCTGTCTAGTTTTTCATACATTTTTCAAAGTAGCTTTCATCACCATAGAGGACAGCAGACAGAATATCAATAGATTCAAAGCATTCATTATTTACGGCTAGATGCGACATTCAGTTCATAGATTTTCAAAAGTCACGTGGTAAAACACCTGCCATTTTTTGTGCTATTGTAGCTTTACTATTTCAAAATATAGGAATTCGATATAATATTATTTTTCATAAATTTATTAGTGATTGTAAGCATTACTAACCAATTAGTGACAAATGCGCCGAAATTATAATATGCACCTTAGGTTCCGAATGTCACGCGCATGCGCAAATGTGCACAAAACACGGTACATGTAGGGCTATTAAATATTATCATTTCTATAATTGAGGTATAGGCCTATCATGGTTAATGGCGAATATACTTCTTTTCAATGGCTAGGACATCGTTTGCATAGGGTTAATTGTTGCATGTTATTTAAATAATGAATACCGGTAAATGTATGCAATTTTGTAGAAATGTAAAAGTAATTTAACATAAATTACGTAGTGACTTTGGGTTAGTATCAAATTGTTAACAATAGACATATTTATTAAAATCCCACGGATTCGCCATTGTTTCCGAATCGGAAAATTTACTGTTGTCGATAGAAGTCTGAAGATGTTCTGAAAAATACCAGTTGATGGACATATACATAGGCCTAACCTATAAGCTTATGTACTGCCTTTATCATCCAGGACATTTTGTTTACATTCTAATACGTTTAATATTAAACCCATGCATCTACGTATAAACTGTGTCGTAAGATATGACGACTAAAGCATCGATTGTGTGGTGCTCATTAGCTACATTTTGGGTTTGGGTTTGTATAAACCTTAGCATGTGTGCTTTCCTATACCGTATATTATAGTTTTATGTGCACTTACCTTGATTGTCTTGCCCTTTCTAGGCCATCTGGCAGACTGACTTAGGCCTATACAGTATTATGATACTAGTGCTACTGGTAGTAATTAAGCTGGTATGTCATTTGTGACCTATTTTATGAAATGTCATTATGACAACTGGTTCGGCTGTTACGCGTTTGACCCACACCAGTGTCATACAGCTGATAAGACTGTATTATTAATATTATGATAATAATCACTATAACTGACATGCCTATGATTAATATGTTAAAACCCCACTACGAAGGGGTCGTCATTCATTGATGAGACCTTCATCACGTCCTTCCCGTGTATCATTAATTGCAACTTTGGACTGTGGACACAACAGTCATCAAAGTATATTGTGAAAAGTATACTTGTATAACAATGTAGTAAGAAACTATTGCAGAGTATTAGTTGTGGAGGTGGTAGTAGCCTTAGTAGTGTAAATTTCACGGTTTCTGTTAAATTACACATGAGCGTAAAATTGAACCCCAATATCTCTACAGTATTTTATTTTTATTTTATTAATATAATCCAGTTAATCAACGACAGTCACGTGCCCACGAGCGCAAAGTAGGGGGATGGGTGGCCTAACCTATTTTTTCACAAATTTAATGAAATAACTTATGGATAAATAATTAATGCAATTCAGGGTGAATGTTAAAACAATTAGGTAATACTATTATATTTTAGAATACCGAAAAATAGGCCTGTTTTGAACTGAAAATCTTCTTGCGATAAACCAGGGAGCAGTTAACTTTTCCCTGCGATAACCTATTTTCCCAAAATAATGATGTAAGTGGCAAATTTGGGTAAAAGCTGGGATCTACCTGATTTAGGGTATTTCAACATCGCTGATTACGAATATGGCGGATCCCAAGCTGAATTTTGACATCTAATGCGCTAATTTGCATATTCAAAATGGCCACCCTTTTAGAAATTAAACCATTATAACTTGAAAACTATCAATGCTACAGACGTAAATTTGGTCTTAAATTCTTCACAATACATATATTTCTATTTGCTTTAATGACGCATTTTGTCCAAAATTGACCGGAAATGACATTTTTTGATAATTTAACCTTTGACCTCTGTTCGCTATATCTCTGTAACTTTTTGTCGTACGGACTTTAAAATGGTCTCAAATTGTCCGTAATCTATATATTTATATTCACACTAATGAGACATTATTTGTAAAAATGACCGGAAATACTGTTTATGACCTTTGTAATATTGGTGTTTTATCGTATCTTCGTAACCATTGGTCATACAAATTTTTAAATGGTTTCAAATTGTTCAAAACGTATGTATTTATATTCAGATTAATGGTACATTATTTGTAAAAATGACCGAAAATACTGTTTATGACCTTTGACCTTTGTTATTAATTTGGTATTTTATCGTATTTTCGTAACCACTAATCATACAAACTTAAAAATGGCCTCAAATTATTCGGGATGTACGTATTTATATTCATATTAATGATACCTTGATTGTAAAAGTGACCGGAAATACTGTTTATTACCTTTGACCTTAATTAATTTATTATTTTGACGTATTCTCCTAAAACGATGAAACCCCAAGTAGTACAAACATAAAAGTCGTCGTATAAAATTTGTTCGAAATGTATTTATATTCACATTAATTAGAATCATCGTAAATATTGTTGAAGACCTTAGACCAATTCAGATACTAGTCATAAAAAATCCCCTGGTAACCTAAGGTTGAAATTAATCCTTATACACATAATTTGCCCCATTGATGGAATATAATACATCAAAACTGTCTCAAATCTATTAAAACATTATAGTTTTATTTTCAATATCTTTCT
>JAOTQE010125024.1:0-12428 GCA_025631205.1 Nesometra sesokonis
CTAATTTTTAGCGTCTGGAGCAAAATTTGTCGGTACAAGAGTTATGGATCAAAGGGCTGTACGCTCGCGCTATGTTCTACGGCAAAGAACAGTGTCCTTCTGTTGAATTGCCTTGATAAGCCTTGCAAATTAATTTCCCTGGGCCTTGTTAACAGTAAAACTTAGTTTGTAGTATAAGACTACATACTAATGTTACTTAGTTTGTAGTATAAAACTACATACTAATGTTTATTTTCTCCATAGTGTCGTTTGAGTGCATTTCAGCTATACCTCCCCAGCACGTTTTACATTAAAATTAAATGGCCTGGAATTTGGGACAAATATTTTTGGAAAAAGTGGGGTTTAAAAACGTGTTTAAAAGCACTGATGGAGGTTGCCTAACGGATGTGTAATCACAATGTGCAGTTCCATAGGGAAGGTGATGACCTTGAAAAAGGTTACTTGAACTTAGGATGGGCAGGTAGACAACAGAGCATAAAAGTTTGTGGGAGCACGATGTTTAAAGATGATCAGGAAGAATCAAACTAAACACTACTACTGTAACTTTATTATTGATATTAATTAATAATACTAGTGCGTACTCTAGAAGACTGAAACAAAACTTAGTAGTGTAATTTTCTTAATGATTCTGTGAATTTTTGTGAAAGATGAATTGTTAAGTTTATAGATTCTTTGGATATATAACCACTTGGTCATGCTGTACTGATGTTAACTTCTGTGATTTAAACATTAAAACACAAAGACAGTGTTTATTAAATGCACCTACTGTAGTAGATTCTTTAGATGTTTAAAACATTGGCAATGTTTTTAATAATAATTTCTATGAACTAAACACTTAAAAACAAAGATATATTGTTAACTTGATAGATTTTTTGGATATTAACAACTTAGTCTTTTAGTGTTTTGATTTATTGCGATGTTGGTAAACTAAGTGCCAACACTACCCACATCCTAGCTTGTCAGGAAAGGATGGGACAATAATTGTTTGTTATTATTCCCTTGATGCTGCAAAGCGTGCTAACCATCTCACGACCTTGAGTACAGTGAACACCACTCACCTGGTGGTTACATTCACTAAAGAACCCTTTGTACCTTTGTATTTGATACCTATGTATTCCGTTATGCTCAACAAAATGCTTTAAATCATGCTTGTTAACAGTGGTAATATAGTTACCTGTGTATTGTTTGAAACACCTGTTGCCTAAACGGTTAATCCTTCGGAGCCCTCTGAATGAGCCCTTAAATATGAATAAAGTTTTAAGCCTACTCATGATCTATGTGACAACTATGCCAGAACTTATGGCAGATAAGTGAATTGGACCTTTTCTTGACCTTGACCCTGGCCCTAAATTCTAACAAAACTTTGACATTTAGAATTATTACACATACATATTTTACCAGATGAAAATATAAAAAATTTTTAAACTTCAAAACTAAAAACTAAACACTAACTAAAAACTAATGTTATTATTTTTTGACAATTTACTTAATGACAGCAATGTATTTTATTTATCTTAATATAATTTTATCTATTAATGCATGTAAATTAATTTTATTTTAAGAGTTAATCATATTTTTGCATTCATTTTTTTATTCATTATATCCACAAACAGTGGACAGCAGTGTAACTGAATGGCATGGGATTTATGTACAGTATAGCATGAAAATGATTAATACCAAAAAAAGTTCACCAATGAAAAAAATATTGTTATATTTTTAAAAAGAGTGAGTGTACTGATAGAACAGTTTTAAGAACAATTTTATTATTAATATTATTATTATTATATTATGAATATTATAATAATAATAACCTCCATAAGTTTGATTTTACCCCTCTTTGTTTAAGAGTAAAATTAAGCGAAAAAGTAACCAATGGATTTTGACAAAAATGTATTGGACGAATTTTTGTGTGTAACTACAATGACAGTTAATAACAATTTGATCATAATTCCAGTCTTGCCCTTTGAAAAAATAACTGTTAACATGGTAGATAATGGTAGCGACAAGGTAGATAAATGTAATTAACAGGGTTAACCCTATACAAACTACCATATCAAGGGATACTATCAAAGATATGTCAGTAATGCTCTACAAGTATACATAGGAAAATACAGCCATTATTTAGAATAAACCTTAAGGTATTAATAATAGCAACAGACATGGTAATGCTAGGTAGATCTGTCTAGTAATTTAACATGGTAGATCTACCTAGTCAGAGGGTGTTATTTTTTGAAATGGTGGTAAGTATTTGTGGCCAATGAAAGAGCGAGTATGGAATTGAAATCTATTTATATTGTGATAATCCCGCAAAACATGTTGCAAAGTAAGTCGCAAGTGGAATTACTATTTAAATTACATCGTTAAAAATAGGGAAATTACAGAGTTTTAAACGGTTGTGTTTGAAAACCAAAATCACATTATATAATTTACATAAAAACCATTAATTTTTTAATTTTTTTAAACATTGTATATAACCCGGAACACTCCTTAGAGTTGCATGATTGGATACAAGCAGTTTCTGTTTCTGTAAATGCTATAATTTCTGTAATTTGATTTTTCAAATTTCTAATTAAATTTTGGAGTTTTGGAATAATTTTGTTTATTTTTACAATTTTCTTGATAACTATATGTACCATCTTGACATCGTCCTTCATCTAAAAATTATAATTATTTTATTTTATTTCATTCATTTTGGCAATAATACAAATTATAAGACATACGGTAACATAACAACATACAAATTGAAAACAAGATGCCAAGGAGCAGCAAAAGCGGAAGTCACTGTCGTCTAAAGATGTGCTGCTCCAAGAAAAAAAAAACAACCTACAACAATGAAATCAATCAATTAATTAATTAGGCCTATCATTAAACATGTGTTTTAACTTAGTTTCTACTAATTAAAATTAGTAGAAATAAAATATTTCCCAATGTCCAGATGAAGGGTGTTCCATAATCTAACAAATCTAGTAGATAAGGAATATTTCAAAGTATCAGTCTTAGCTTTTAAATGTTCAAATGTTAAAAGATATGGATGCCGATTATTAATAATTAATTTACTGGAAAAAAGATTTGACTTATGACTTATGATAGTACATGCACTTTCTCTGTGTTCCTTTTATGACAAGTTCATTTCCGATATCACCACCCAAGTGTTTCTTATTCTCATGACTGCAAAGCGGTATAAAGAAATTTTTCAATGAATATTAATTTTAATTGAAGTGTCGGTAGAGTTATGCTCTCGACGGCTTACTAATATTTTTACGTCTTCCTGATACTTCAATGGAGGTGTAGAAATAATTTAATTTATATTTACACCTCCCTGGTACTACTGTATCAATTAAAGGCTCATTCTTTTAAACTTGCCCAATAATATTTTTCTTTTCATTGGCTCCCTTAAGGAGTATCACAACTAGTTGTCACGATTCACAATTTAGTGAAATGATAATGATTTAGATTTAAACAAAAAGTGCACAAGAAAAAAAATATGTGAAGTGATCATAGACATTAAGAAAATTATAGCACCTGAAAATTTTACAATTGGAGAATTTTTGGTTGATAAAACTTTTTCAATATATTTGTATTATTTCTCAACAAACCCATCTATTTTTTCACTAGTTCAGTTTTCTCCCCCATCTTCTCTGTCTCAGATCTCATACTATACGTACCAGCCAATATAATACTAGAATTCTTAAGTCTTAAGTATTTTAAATAATATAAAGCTCAAGTTTCCAGATAAAATTATCAAACAACCATTCCAATATATATTGTAATATATAATAACCCTTTAAGTGGGTCTATTCTGCTGTATGTTAAGTTTAACTCACCATTATTGTATTCTACTTGAATTTTTATGTTGCATAGTGCAACTTTTTATGTTGTGTAATAGCCTATACTTGCCAACTTTTTCTGAGTCCAGTGCATGAATCACTCTCAGTCGTCAGTGGTGGGCTCCATTTTCACCAATTTTGATTTGACATGCAAACATTAAAAAAAGTCATTTTCCCACTTTAATTCTATTTTCAACTATATTTCCACTACTTTGAGGACCGATTTCACCCTATTTCCTACAGGGCTTGCAGAATTGGATGCACAATGGGCCAAGGCAACCAAAAATTTACATCGGGAAACCAAAACTTATCAGGAGGTGTCCCGACAAGAAACCAGGTCTTGGCTCACGCTAACCAATTGTCAAGCCACCATGGTCAAATATCTTAGATGCCTTAGAAAAAAGCCTCTTAGAGCCTTAGAAAAAGGATAAGGCTTACCAGTATTAAAACAGTCAATTACAACTATTTTTTTTTATAAATTGGAGGGCAACCAAAAAATTGTGGGGGCAAAAAATTTTAAACCTTGGTTACCTGAAGGGCAATCAAATATTTGTAAATTCTGCAAGGTCTGTCCTATGTTTTGTCTCTTGCATGAGAATTCTATAACAGGTTAGATATGAGAATAATCCTAATTTGTGAGGAAATTTTTGTATGCGTGAAATGTCCAAATTAGGCCCATATCTGAGACTACAACATAAATGCTCTCGAAGAGCAACCCTATTTTGTGCGAGTTTGGCCGAGTGGTTAAGGCAGGGGAACCGTGAACAATAGTAAAAATAACAGCACGGGTTTGAGGCCCACTTGCATCATGGTTCTGGTGGTTGAACAAGTCTTCTCGGCAGGACCATAAACTGTAGGCCCAGTGTACACAAACAGCTCATGTGCACTTTATAGAACACAATACATCTTTCAATACAAGTAGTTAATTACCCCGGTGTACTGGTCCACTCATGACCCCTGTCGTGGACTGCAATAGCGCGAGTACTACCCAGTACTTACTGCGTGACATGACCCTTTAGAAAGTCATAAGAATGTGTAACATCTGGTCCACAGTGCAATGAGCATTTTCAAGATGAATACTGGCAGAAATATAAATATTCTCCATTTTATTATTACACTGTATTGAAAATTATCGTCATATAAATTTTAGTTTTTAGTAAAAAATGTGGAAGGTTAATAAACTCATTTCTTTTGCCTATGTCTAGACCATGAAGTTTATGTCTAGAACTAGATAATATTCTTCTTTCTAGAGTAGGTTACTCTAATTCAATGACATTAACTCTTGCTGAACTCCTCTCTGATATTAATACATATTCTGGCTATCCTGCTATATTTTAAATTAAAAATTACCCCTTTCTTTTTAAGACAGCAGTGTTTTATTTAAATTTCTTTGTGACATGTACAAACTCCTGAAAAGCCACTTCATACATTTCTCCCGCCCCCCCTCCCCCCCCCCCCCATTCGTTATTTGTGTCTCGAAGATGTACTAGGTTCTTTAAAGTACACATGAGCTGTTTGTGTATGTATTTTTATCCGAGAAGACTTGTCCCACCACCAAAACCATGGTGCAAGTGGGCCTCGATCCATGCTGTTGTTTATGCTATGGATCACAGTTAGCTTGTTTTAACCACTCGGCCGTACAACTCTTTCACTCCCTCTATGTCTTTATCTTCATATGTCTTCATCTGTAAATTCTTTCGTACATGATATTCAGACTGAAGCTTTTTTTTGCACATGTACACTTAGCATATTTCATGGCTTATTATATTTTTATTTGTTTAAACAATGAAAACAAACAAAATATTCCTATTATTTTAAGGTCTGCAAAACAAATCAAATTTTGTACTTATTTTGATTTCAATATTTAAAAGTAATAAAAATGACATAAAAATGAAAGTATTATAAATCTTATTAACATATAGTCACGTTCAGACTTTCTTGGGATGAATTTTTGGAAGGATCGTGCATTCAAAGTAGTTCATTGACTTCTCAGCCAAACAGTGGGGGTATATATACTTTTGTTATATTATATAAATATAATCTGTGTTATAGGTTGTACTATAGAAATGAAATATACCACTGGGGATGTTTTCTGCAATTGTTACACATTCTGTAGTAATGTTAATACCTATTCTACAGGGCAATGACTGCAGAAGCTCAACTTTGTAACCAAGTTGAACCACCGACCCAAAAATCATAAAATTCAGAGGTTCTTTTTATTGATTTGCTTTCATATCTCCCACATTTTTGACTAATCTATATAAAATTATTTAGAAATTGTAAAAAATTGATAATAATTTTTTATAGCGCCATATCTAGTATACATTCATGACACTCTTTTATTGAAATGAAGTGTGCAAAGTTATTTACAGAACCATGATCATCTTCTTTTTGTTCTCCTTCTCCCCCTCCTCCTCCTCTTCCTCCTCTTCCTCTTCCTCCTCATTCTTCTCCTCCTTCCCCTTCTCTTTCCCCTTCTCTTCCTCTTCCTCTTCCTCCTTCTAGCTGCTCCCACTTAAAGGTGTGATCGCTGTGGCAGACACTATCCTTCTCCAGCTTGCTCTACCAGAGCTCCCAAGTCTCCAGGATTGTCCTGGAGTCTCCAGGAATTTTGGATCATCTCCCGGGCTCCCAGAATTATCAAATTTTCTCCCGGAATTTAGTTTTCTCCAGGAAATTCTCCAGGTTTTGTATAAGTTTCACAATCAGAACAAAAATTGTCTTATTTATTTCAAAATATTGGTTGAAAGTGAGTAACTGTGAAGTTCAGCAATGTTTTGGGAAATACCAATTAGCACATTTGAACATGGGAAAATACATGTTAGAAACTATTATTCCATAACAGGCAAGGTGTTGAGTATGTAAATAAGGGTATTTGTACATACACTTTAGGAAGGATAGACATTACATCTCCAGGAATTCTGTTTTTGCAACTTGGGACCTCTGCTCTAGCATGGACCTCATCCCCTGTAGCTAGCCTTCATTTCACTTTTAACACAGTCTAACCATCTCAGTTTTGGCCTCCCTCTTCTTCTTGTACTAGCTGTTCCCACTTAAAGGTGAGGCAGTCACTATCATTCTCCAGCTTGCTCTATCATGGACCTTATCCTCTGTAGCTCCGATAGCTTCATGTCACTTTTCCGCACAGTCTAACCATCTCAGTTTTGGCCTTCATCTTCTCCTTTTTATCACAATCGATTTAACTAATATTGGTTTAGTTTCCACTTGATCACTTAGCTGTGTAGTATATTTATCTATAAACATTTAATGTGATAACCAGTGTTGTGGTTAATTCAAAATTACCTTATAATTAAATGCAAGGTAAAATTGATAAAACTGATTAATGGGAATTTACACGTAATGTTCCAGAAAACTTGATAATATAAGAATTACTGTTTTTTTGTAAGTTCACTGTAGCAGATATTTTCCAATTGAGTGAATTCGCTGTTAATCTTGAATGACTGTTGCTGTTCTTACTCAAAATTACAAGGTTGGAAGTTGAACTCATGTCAGTTGTTTGTGTGTGTTCTTGGAGAAGACACTTTATACATGATACCTCACTTCACACAGGTTACAAATTCCAGCAGCAGCTGTAATATTGGAATGAACCTCAGTGCAGCTGTGTTTCATAAGCATTGGCTCCAATTAATAGATAGTTCTCTGTAAAAAGCATTAATATTGACATTTTTATTTTTGTAACATTTTTAATATTTTGTACATAATTGCGGAAAAAATATCTACTATTTCTATCACATGTTTTTTATTTATTCGGTGTTGTAGAACACTAAGGATTACCCACAAAAGTCTGAAGTGGACTATTTTCAGTGGGGTCCTTCTGTTGGTGAATGGGGAGTACACCGGGAGACAATCCCCTACTCTTTTTTGAAGAGTGCACTGCGTTCTTTAACATGAACATGCGACATGTTGTACATGGAACCAATGGCTTACCATCTCATCCGAAGGACTGTGCGCTAGTAGGCCTAACTTGTACTTCGACCCTCCAGCCGAAACACAAGGAAAGTGGCATGGTGTTGAATTGAACCATGGACCAGCGAGTCACGGTTCATCGCACAGCACAGTGATTTCCACCAGCTAAACCATTACATTAATGTGACATTAATGTGTTTGGGACTGGGACATTTTGTTAATTGTGCATTATAATCATGTTTTATTATTTGCTGTTTCTTTCAGTGTGGTTTCTTTGAGAGAAAGACGATGAACTATCAGTATGCAACTGTCGAACAGAAATCTTCTGGCCGAAAAGGGAAGAAGGATAAAACATATATGGCTGATGATATACACTATACAGGCAGTTTTGATTAAAAGGACCGGTTTGGATGCCATGCCCGTGCCTTATGTCCTCCGTGCATTGTAAAGTACCACTTTAATTGGTGGTTATTCATGGGGCTTGTAGAATCCACGAATTTGGCAGTACACATAATCATGGAGTACTGTAAACCCATACATTTTACGAGGCTATTATTTTTGCGATTTTCAATACTTAAACAAAATTGACATCATTTTGTTTGTGTTAGTGAAACAATGGACTGTGAGAATGAATGGTGGTAGATTTTATTAACATGAAAATCTCAAAAATAAATTGGCAGAATAAATGCTGTAAAGGTGTTACAGTTAATAGCTTTAGCTAAGATATCCATGGTGCAATACTTAAACCTTTTAGAGCTAATATTAGGCTGTTGTTGTTTACAATAAATAGGGTGGGGTGGTGCAGTGGTAAGAATTCGGATTTGTGTGTGAGAGGATCTGGGACCTTATCAGTGAAGGGCTTGATAAAACCAGCCCATAAGGTCTAATAAAAACTGGTCTGGATTAGCAAATATTAATTCCTCCGTGCCCAGTGGTCTAGTGAAATGTTTGCAAATGTCACAAAACAAAAAAAATAATGTGAAATAATTTTAAATACTATACATCTAGGAAAAGATAAAACTAGCAAGTAATCCACACAGTTCAATATATCAGCACATCATAAAAATAGCGAATGATTGGAATAGTAGTGAAAGCTACAATTAACTAGCCAAGTCAGTTAGTTACAAACAAGATAAGTCAAGCCCTGCATTTTGTGTCTTTGGGTAGGTGCTTAACTCTCATAACCTGGGTGTGATAGCTTCTTCCTGCTGACCCAAAGAAATAGAATCAGAAAGGTGGAATATATAAATGAAAAATTTATATTCGCTTGCACATGGTCTAACAAAACTCACATGACCATTTGTGAGGTCTCGCCACAAAATGAGTCGCATCGTAGGTGAGATGAAAGTGAGATAATCACCAAAATAGGTGTGAAGTCAAAGCTTAGGAAAATTTTGTTTTAATCAATTATGAGAACTATGGTACTTATATTTTATTATTTTATACTTTTTAGATCAGGTTTCCTACAGGAAAGTGCCCTTCATTCAGATTTTCCGAGTTTATAGTCTTTTAATTGTTTATTTTTCACTTGCTTTATGGGTGATTTTATATGAAAACTTCACATGCTCAATTCTTGGGATATACGTTTTCAATGAATGTACATTACTTATGCTCTATTAGAGGGTACCAATAACTCAATTTTGGAATTTCAAACCATGAGACTCATTTTGTGGTGAGACCCCACACATTTTCAATAAGCAACTGCCCTATATAGATGGGGAGTATACTGCAAGACATCTGTAATTAGCTTAAGAAAGAAAGCTAGCCAAAGATTTTAGAGTTTTGATAGTAGTAGTGTGTTTATTAGTGCTATCAAATATAACCATCAATGTTCTCATCATCATTATTAAGTTCACGCAACAGGATGGTAAGCGATAGGACAGTGTTCTGTGCTCAAAATGGATCATAGAAACGTATTGCAATGAAAGCTAAACTTTTGCTTTAAAAAATAACTCATAAGAGGATGTATATTATTTTGAAAAATCGCCTTTTTAAATTTAAAATTAGTGAGGTTTCGCAGATTTACAAAATTAGAATATGGATACGTCACACTCCCATTGTTTAAAGTTGCTAATGTGTTAAAAAATATATCAAATTTTCTACCAAAGAATTTTTGACGGTCTTCGTGAAATACTGACCAAATGTGACTGATATTCAAGATGTTTAATTCACACGTTACAAGAATTTGACCTATTCGTTTTGTGAAATTGCAAAACCTATGAATTATGCGTTTTTGTTGACGTTTACAGTAGGCGGCAAATATAGTATTGAAATAGGATGGGAGGCGACCGAGTATGAGGCACTTGCATTGTGAAACTTGGTAGGCATTAACATAATTTAGGTTGACCACCACGTTCCCGTCCTGTTGCGTAAGCTCACAATTATCTTATTTCATCATCACCATCGTCATCGTCATCATCACCATCGTCGTCCTCCCAATCGTCACCGCCACCACCATCATCATCATCATCATCATCATTATCATCATCACTATCATCATCATTATCATCACCATCACCATTGATAATTTTAATCAGCTTTATTAATTTTAAAATATACAAAGAAATGTAATGTTTTAAGGCTGTAAAAACGATTATTTTATTGTATTATCGATGTGAAATATGATCAGAGTAGGTTTAAATTTGAGTTCAGTTAGGTCGAACCTATAAATTATTCGTTCTATAAGTCGTCAGATCATCTTCATTATCATAGTCTTTATCATGACGACAATGAAGTCGTTAGGGATTTTTACATTTGAGTGTGCGTCGATGACGCCAGTACACACAGTTAACCTTGTTTCAAACAATTTTAGGTTTGTCTCAATGATGAGTGAAAGTTCTATGGCATGATTTCTATTATTTCCTTATTTTTGCCCGTTTCTTGTTTTATTTGTCCTTATTTAAAACGTTTTCATTTATTAATAAAAATAATGTTGGAAAATAATTCGAGCGAATCATCATAAGAGAAAACAATCTATGACGTCACAACTGCCAGACGATAACGGAACATTTTTGGTGAATGTGTTCTCGATGAATCGCTATCGTCGACGAAGACTTCATTTCCGTTGACGTTTTTGCCATTGCCGACGATGACGTAATCGCCATCTTTGAGACGTTTTCATCATCATTCTTGTCGACATCGTCTTCGCCTCTATCGCTCGGCGTTAAGACCAAATGACAATTTCATTTGTATTTAATACAAATGAACATTTTATAAATTTATAATACTTTATAATTTTAAACACCGAAAATAATGACAATTTATAGAAATTTACTATATTATTTTGTAAAATATTTTAGATACAAACCACTAGTTAGTTTTGTTTTTATTTTTGTGTTTTATACATGATTTTAATCATTATTGATAGTTAAAATTCTATGCAAGGTAATTTGTTTATACCTTAGTGATTATTACTGCAATAAACTACCAATTTATTACTTTATATACAGTAGATTTATTATTATTATTAGAATACTACACAGTAAATTTTATATTCGTGTTCCAAAGAAGTTAACCAATCACAGAGGAAATGCTGCTATGCTCGCTAAATGGTGTTTAAATGTCGCCCTCTTCAGTCCAAAAACTTTTCTATTTTGTAAATTGTACATTATGTGCTGTACGTTTTATTGTTAAATATAATAGTTTGTATACAATTATAGAATTAAAATTAATACAGAATTTATCATATAATGGTAGTTAAACAGCTTATTTTTAAGTCAAAATCGATATTATATTTTAATATCTTTATTACATCATCGGAAATTCACCCTGTCAAGATAAGATCAGTGAAATTAACATACCAAATTTTGAAGATACCGCAAAAAACACTTTATTCAATTCGTTTGGGAGATGCAGATGCTTTCGTCGTTATGACAAACGCCTAGTATCCAATTAAAATTATTTTTATTTACATTGTAATATTTTAATACCTTTATTACATCATCGGAAATTCACCCTGTCAAGATAAGATCAGTGCAATTAACATACCAAACTTTGAAGATACCACAAAAAAACTAATCAATTCGTTTGGGAGGTGAAGATGCTTTCGCCGTTATGACAAACGCCTATGTATCCAATTAAAATTATTTTTATTTACATTATAATATTTTAAAACTTTTATTACATCATCGGAAATTCACCCTGTCAAGATAAGATCAGTGAAATTAACATACCAAACTTTGAAGATACCGCAAAAAACTATTTATTCAATGCGTTTTGGAGTTGCAGATGTTTTCGCCGTTATGACGAACGCCTATGTATCCAATTAAAATTGCTACAGAATAATCATAATAAAAGTAAGACCGCGTATTCTAAGTGCAATATTGTTAAACCACAGTAGGCTACGAAATTTATGATCGTACAGCAAAATCATTGTATGAATGTGGTTTTTTTGTATGCCTAATTATATTTTTTATACATCATTTAACGATTACAAAATTCGGTAATACACATTGGTCACAATAAGATAAAACACCAACGTATTTCCGGGGTTCAGAAGTTTTCGGCGTTAGAATGACGAAAGGGATCTGTTTATAAAAGAAAATAAGTTCATAATTGCAGTGGCGTATCAAGTGGGTGCTTAAGGTGCTCGGGCACCTCCAATGAGAGGTAAAAGAACAAGATGATCGAGCCCTCGAGTTACCCCCCCCCCCCACTGGCGGCGCCACGGGGGCT